>CAJNOQ010000073.1:0-82461 GCA_905250885.1 Didymodactylos carnosus
AAAAAAGTTACTAACATTGTATTTTAGTTTTCTGAGAACGAAGCCGATTTTTCAAAGATCCTCTGGAAACCCGGTCTCTGGAATTTTTTCAAAAGTTGATTCCGCTTGTGAAAAGTTCTGCTCAAGTCTTGGCTATTGAACAGCGAAAACCGCAGGTCTCTATCTCATTCCTATCAAAAGTTATTCAAAAAGCAACCGAGTGCCAACCATTTTGAAACGGAGAGTAGTTTCTTTTATGTCACTATCATTGTTAACTGACAATCTTTGCCTTCAGCTTAACGATATAATGATAGTTAATGCATAGCAAGGATAATATACCATGTAGAAATTGCAAAAGTTTTTTGCGTAGTCACGCAAAAAGAAATGCAAGCCTCAATAGTACTGGAATCGGGTTACTCCACTGCATCTATGTCCAACGGTACCGAGATAATGAGCATTAGATAATTTGTCCAAGACTATCACGCGACCGCCGTGGCCGGGATGCGAACTCCGTATGTTTGAAGTACGTTGTCTACCCACTAGCCGACTGAGTCACGCTGCTCATATTATTTTTGCGTGGTGATTTTTTTTCGCCATTTTGTTCGAAAAATTTTCCTAAACAATTGGCCACACGTCTCGTCAAAAAATAGGAAATCTGCTGAGTTATTAAGTATGCTGAATATGAAAAAGCACTTTTTCACGACTCAGCACGAACTTTATTGGTCTATTGATGATATGCTTTTTCTACTGAAAATGTGTTTCCACGGGTCTTCGTATTTTCCAAAAGTCTCCGTTCAGATAGATGACAGAACTCTCGAGATAATCTTCAAATAAAGCTGATACGTTGAGCTACAGTGTACAAAAGCCCAACTATTCAGCTTTAGTCTAGTTGTGGATGAAGCAAAGGATTCCTAGAAAATTTGAATCAGACTTTTGGACTTTTAACTTATGACATCTAATTTCCGACCAGGTGGTTTATATAGAACTGCAAACCGAAGTAAAAATGGTAGTCTGGCCAATCTCTATTTCAATACATACACTCAGATATATTTGGAAGTTAAAAATCCTATAACTAACAAGCAATTGAGTCCTTTTTTCCTAACCCATCTATATCCAAGAAGAGATAGTGCCATGAAAAAAATGCCTCGACAAAAATGCCACAATGTCTCCCACAGACACTCTGAGTGTATGAAACTGGAATCCAGGCGCCATTGTAAGGCATGGTGACGCGTCTTTTACATAAAAATTTCATCTTACTGATATAAAATGAGGTCGTCTTTAACGCACCTGAAGCGCATTTTTTTTTCAAAAATGCATCTCTCTTCTCACAATGTGGACCAACTTTGCTCCTTTCTGTACCGATATCTCAGAACACAGACAAGTGATGGCAAAAGGAAACACTGTCGTCACCATACTTTGGCATTGTCAGAATTCTCTAAAAGTTTGATCAAGATAGGAATTATAGTTACGGAGACAGGATTTTATCAGGGGACCTCAAAGGGTTCTGGACGTTTTTCATTGCTTATCCTTCATTTAGAGACACGAATTAATCTACAGCTCATGATTTGTGGTAAGAATCGAAGTAAAATTATAAATTTCATTTACCTTTGAATAATGTTTTGTTCGTTGTTCTCTAGCGTTGTTTTCCTGGCCCAGGGAAAAAATATAAATGGTTTGTACTTGTTGCAAATCATGTATGTGTGAAATAATATTTGGTGCATACTCTTGTGAAACAATAAAATAAATTTTATCTTCTTTTGCTTTTTTCATATAATCTTCACATTTTTCAAGACGATCAAATAATTGAATGTAATCAATAATTGCACGAAACTCTTTTTGAATATCATCTACATCGTCAAAATCGTGTATATTTCGATCGAGCCAAACGATGGAGAATGTTTCCAAATTTTGAGAACGATCATAGTTGAGTGAAATATTTTTAGTTGATTTATTTTTTGTAGTTACAGTACTTGTTGATGTGGATGACTGCTGATTGATTGGTGGAAGTCGACCTGATTTTGGTGATATATTTTTTGAGGTCGATTTTGGTGTTGATGATTGGGGTTTTTGTTGCTTAGCACGTGAGCAAATACTGGAACCACAACCCATTTAACAGTGAATTCTATGAAAGAAAAATCTCTTACTAAATAGTTCGAAATATACGAGTTTAGAGCGGTCAGAGAATGATTAACAATGTCAAATCGTCTCCTTTCAACACTTTTCTTCTCCTCGAACGGATTACTCAGTCTTTCAGAATGCATGAGACTCGCTTATATAGAATAGTCTTGTCACTTTTGACTAATGTACATTCTTTACTAAATAGAGGCTTTATTAAACCACACCTCAATAAAAATCATTTTTCCACTAAGATGACAAGTTCTCATGACGTTTTCACTTGAATAATCTAACAAATATCTATCTTATACTTGAGCTCGTCATTTTTCGAATTATTACCGTCTAAATACTTTTTTACTATTTTTTTCTGCTCTTCTTTGTTCTCCTTTATTTAAAACAGTATTTGTACTACTTACACAGAAATTGATTCACAAATTTACGAATTATTATGTTACTGATTTTGAAAAAAAATTCTATTGTATAATAATTCGAGTTCTATACTAATTAAAATCAATGTCTTCTGATACTCATGTGTTACAAAATCCAAAATGAATTCTTCTTCGTTATTCTCGTTGTTTTTCTCTTCTTAACATGAAGAAACAACGTTATAATTATCGAACGTTAATCGGCACTCGAAAATAAATGGATTTTTTTCAAAAAAAAAATTATGCGTCACAAATGTGACCCACTATTTTACTATTTTTTTTATGTCATTGAAGTTACAGAATTTCTACCAAGTTTATAAGAGTGAGAAAAGAAAGAGAAGGAAAATATGGAGTTTCTAAGGGTTTCTTTTATTTAAAAAGCAAAGAATCAAATTTATCCTTGAGCGATACTGTAATTTGTTGTCAGTTTGTCGATAGTAACCGTCAGCAAGTAGAATCTTTGTTTTATTTTGACAAGCAAGCAGCAACAGAGAAAAAAAATTTCATTAAGGTTGAGAAATATCTATAAGTAAATTTATACTTATAAATATCTTAGTTTCCATTAAATATTTTATCTTACTTTGGAAAAATTCTTTTATAAAAGTTCGTTGCCGTACCGTGAAGTGGAATAACATGACTCAATAAAATATTATCAGCACTCGAAGTATTTGAATTATTTTATGCATAGTTAAGTCATTTTTGATCGAATAAAAGGCGTATTAAACAGATAGATCGATGAAATTCTTAAGTCTAAATCTACTTATATAAATAATTTTTGAAAATTCATTAGAACTATTTAACTCTAGTCCATTTCCTATGAATATTGTCCATTAAATATAATTCTTCGGTTTAAAGTAATCATGATTAATACGTTCAAAATGAACTTGAATAAGTTAGTTTCAACGAGAAACTTTGAAGACACTATTTAAAAGTGATATCATTGGACAGAGAATTTTTTGTTCTATTTCACACATAAACTTCAAATCTTGATCCTGCCTGAATTTATTACAGTACAATCCTCTAGAATTTTATCCGATCAACCTCAATATTTTACCATAAATATTTAGGACGATATCTCAGATCTAAAATTCTGTTTTTTTTTCAGCTTTTATTTTAGATATCAACTTTTCAACGTGTATGAATTTTTGTCACAAGATTTTGTAAGATCTTGTATTTTACTTTGAAGAATAAAGCCGCTTTATTCTTCAAAGTAAAATACCATTCGATCTTAAATTGCTGCCTAAAAAATTGATATCTAAAGTAAAAAATAAAAAACAAAAACAGAATTTTAGATCTGAAATATCGTCCTAAATATTTGTGATAAAATATTGAAGTTGATCGGATAAAATTCTAGAGGGTTGTACTGTAATCAAGTCAGACAGGAACAAGATTTGAAGTTCATGTGTGAAATAGAACAAAAAATTTTCTGTCCAATGATATCACTTTTAAATAGTGTCTTCATAGTTTCTCATTGAAACATTCTTTGTCAACGAAGAAAAATTGCCCGTTTACAATAGGCATGGAAAATTAAAAAAATAATATAACACCTGTCACATTTCAATCTTATGTTCACATCAGAAGCTAAGCATTCATCGAGAACAAAACCCAGTACTGCGTTAAAAATAATTGCCACTAGAAAAATTACTTTTAAAACTTTGCCACTTGTTCGAACATCAAAATAACGAAACAAGCTTCCATCTCATATCGTTAACTCATCCACATTATCTATTTTCAAGTATTCTCTAAAGGGCTATATTTGTACACAAAAAAAGAAAGATCCAAAATTTACATTTTAATACATATCCTTCTCATTCTTGTCTCTGTTGTTTATATCTTCTTCTATCATTCTATCTCACTTTTGTACATATTTTTTGATGATTCTCAAATTACTCTTATTTTTAGGCTGTTTCACACTTTATTCTTTTTTTCTGATGTAGCGTTTACAGAACTTTCTTAAGATTCTCTCTTTATTACAGTCATACATATAGCAAAATAAATTGAACTTGAACTCGAAACAAGGTTATTTAAATTTATTTTGAACGTATTAATCATGATTACTCTAAACGGAAGAATTATATTTAATGGACAATATTCATAAGAAATGGACTAGAGCTAATGAATTTTTAAAAACTATTTATGAGTAGATTTAGACTTAAGAGTCTCATCGATCTGTTTAATATGGCTTTTATTCGATCAAAAATGACTTAACTATGCCTATATTTGTATAGAAATGAGAGGAAAAAAAGAAAAAAATCTTGTTGAATTTTGTTATTGTAATCGTAAAAGAAAATTATGTAACAATGAATAAATTCTATATGTGTACTCAAAAAATTGAAATTTTTAATTTTTTCACTCTAATTTTAAACGTATTAGAACATGAATTTTACGAACATACTTAATGACTTTATTGAAACGAACATATAATTTGGCAGTATAACTTGAGAAATAAGTTAAGCAACGCTATTTATATTTTTGCACTCGATAAAAATATTTAGTTGTTCACACATTGTCAACCTGACAAATGTCACTGATAGCGTATAATCTTTGACAATTTTTAACAGGTCTCGATTTCTGCACGTTTTCAATGTAATGTATTCTTTTCACGTTCGTTCGTCATTTCATCATCATGATGCAACATTTTGACACCAAATAAGTTGTTGTAGTATCTAAGATTGTTTATTTGATAAGATTTTCATTTTATAAAAGAAACGAAATATTCAATGTCAATGGTAATATAAGATCTTTTTTATTTAATCTTTAATATTTGAAAACTCAGTAATCATAGATTTACTCTATAAAAAATTACTTCTGTAAACAATTTAACCTTCAACTTTACCATTTGAATTTTACTTTATGAGTGAACTATTGAACATATTTCCATGTCAACAGTTTTCAATAATAATAATGAGTGTTGAGATGATTGTGATTTTTATCATAGTTATTGTTATTACTAATATTTCCAATTATTGAAATAAAAATTAAACAATGAATATATGATCAAATTTCTATCTTATAATAAGTGATATAAAATGTCACTTATTCTGACATACTATATTCAAACTTTTTCAGATGAACAAAATCACAGCTAATTTATTAAAAGACTTGACTTTTATATGATTTATAAGTTTAGACTTTTGGAAAGATGTACAGTAAATCTAATCGTCTATTTGATTTATCTTATATCATTAGTCCTTTGTCTTTAAAATTATGTCTACTCTGTTGTTCTCTATTATTTTGTATTGCATAGGTGTTCTTTTTTATTTCAATAAGACAGCATGAAAAATATTAAATATGTACAGACACAAAATGTCTATCAGAAGACTTAAAACAGAAAAAATACACTCTATATATCTGCTTATCTAAACACAATCGAATAAAATATGTACTGAGTCAGTGTGTTAATTAAGCATCTTCCATTAGAAATTTATGCCAGTCATCAATACGTTTTTCATCATCTGCCGTCGCTTGGACATCATATTTGGTTTTACCTAAATATATACACATTAATACAAAAAATGAAAACAACAACAACAACAAAAAGAGAGAGGATACGTACCATCCCATATTTCGCATTGAATAAGTCTCCCATGCCATATTCTATTATTCATATATTTTATACATTCGTCAGCCTCAGGTATCTCAGTATAACCAACAGTAACAATTCCATCGGGATTAGTCTAAAAAGGAACAAAAAATAAAAAATAACTTTAGAAAGTAAAACAAAAGAGAAGTTTTTCAAAAACAATACATACATCGAAAATATAAATTTTTTTCACTTCACCATATTGTTCACAAGATTGTCGAATATTTGATCGTAATTGAATAATATAAGTTGGATCATTCTAAATTTTAATAAAATAGAAGGATGTTAAATGAATTTGACAGTAACAATAACTAAAACTGTAGAAATAGAAAGTGTTTAATATTACTTTAAATTGTTCGAGATCAAACATATTTCTCATAACAATAATTCTTTCGTGTTTTCCGCGTACAACATCAGGTCGTTCTTCCCAATCCAATAGTCTAAAGAAACATATAGAACAGATATCATATTAAAATATAGTCTATTATCCTTTTATACATTACACTTACTTATCTATTTGTTTTTGTTTTTGTTTTTTTTTATCTCCTTTTTTTCGTTTATTTTTATTTGGTTTAGGTTTCAATTCTGGATTATAATTTCCTTTCATTTCAAATTTAGCTCGTTGAACATGAACAATTGAATTACGTAAATGTAAGCCTTCTAATAATTGTAAACACAATGCAACAGATTCAGGCTGAAAAATAGAATTAATTATTATTTTAACAGATAATAATTGATCTACAAGAAAACATTTATTCTATACTCGAAAAGGTTGATTCTATCATCTATTAAACATAACTCAGAGATAAAGAAATTAATAGTATTTACTTTTAGATAACAACATCTTCCATCTCCTTTTAATTTTCCTTCGTTATCTCTGTATAATTTGACTTTTTTCTTCGTGTAATCTGACTGATCTTTTTCAATAATACCATATTTTGACATCAATTCTTCAAATTCTTTATCGTCAATATCATACGGTAAACCACTAACATAAACATTGCAATTTTTTTCATCAGGTACTTCGAACCAACCTAAAAATAAATAGAATAATCAAATATTTTATTATATATTAAACTATTTCACAAGTATTACTTTAAATTTATTTGATCGGCTCAGAATTTACACATTCATAATCATTTCCTTTCATATCTCCAAGGTAAAACTATATTCATCACTGCCGAACAAAATTATAAACGATGGAAAATTTTGAAATGTATTCGTATCAGAAAACTGTGCATTTAAACATGTTTAAGCATCACACTTAAAATGCATTGAATCAGAACTAAAGTGTTTGTCTGATCATGTAGTTCAGAAACACGGTCTAGTTTTTCATCAATTTCAATGCATAACCTAACATAAAATATAAATCGATCTAACGGAGGTTTGAGCCCGGGAAGTTCGCGCATGATGCCAAGCCATATACTAACTGAACTATTTTAATCTTCAAGTAACATGAAACTACAGAATAGGATGATTTTATGAGAAAATATCGACAGCAAGAAGATGACTTTAGCTACAATATCGATGCATACACAGTGACGTACAATTTTTCTCAAGAAATCAACTAAAAAAATTTTTTTTCTCCTGGAGAAGACAACGAGTAAAAATTTTCTGAGAAACGGATCATGGTCCAGCACTAGGCACACCACTGTATATAGCGATCTTCCGCATTTCTTCTAAAAAAGCTGCTTATTTTTTCCTACCTTCTCTTTTCTTATTATTTTGATCATCTGTTGCCGATGTTGATTGTTGTTCTTCTTCTATTACATCTGTAGCTTTATCTAGTTCTTCAATTCCATCTATATCCCATTTATTATTTTCTTGATTCCATTTATATTTGTAACCAGTTAAATGATCTGTATATGCATCGGTTGTACTTAAATCCATCCAGGATAATGTATCTTTATTCCATACGTATGTTCGGTTGTCTTCATTTTCAGCTGTATACGTACTAACGGAAGGAATAAAGGAATTTTTTTTTAAGTCAAATGTATATTTAACATTTGTTTTTGGATCGCTATACACTGTTCCATCTGCTGTTGACATGATAGGTACCCATTGACCGTTATCTTTATTTAATTTATAAGTTAGATTATTATTTCCATTCTCATCTTCATCTTGTTGTTTTGTTTCATAAATATATGTTTGTAATTTTGAATCATAACGAATACCCTTAAAATTTTCTAATCCATAATTCATATGGTGTTCAACTAAAAATTCTTCAGGAACCTAGAACTTAAACAAAAATATATACAAGAACACAACACACACAGCAGAAAATAATAGCACATGCGTTATCGTCTTATGAAAAAACGATGCTGATACGTCTCAATACTCTCTAATGGAATCTGTACTATATTTTTATGTGATGACAACTGCCGGAAAATTTAATTAATGTAGATAAAAACTTACTTTTGGAAACCTAATATAAGAAGAAAAAAAAATATTCAAAATAAATCATATTAAATTAATAAATGAAGTTTAGTTGTCTACGTACCATCCTTTGACATTTGGATCCCATTCATAAACCGTTCCATCTTCATCTACTTTTGTTTGTAGCTGTTCAGCATCCGCTTGTAATTTTTTCGTTTCTTCTAATCTAATTTGTCTATCAAAATCATCTTCGTCGTAATCATCCTCTTGCGGACGTAACTGGCGTTGAAACTGAGGTAGTCGTGAAGCATGACCAGAATGGAATGAAGAGGATGTTGGTTGATGTTTCTTAGTTACATGGGTGATAGTGTCATCGTTATCTGAATCCGTATCATGTTCAGAATCAGACATTTTTGTCGAGAAAGTATAATAATAACCAAAAATCTTAAAGAAAAACAAGAAACTGTGCATTATTTTCAAATGTTAGAAAAATTACAAGACACAATACACACTCAGATCGACAGACATGAGCAAAATCGTATCAGTCTTCTAGAGATAACAAATTTTACAGGAGTCCGATTCAGCTCTGCTAGACTCTAAAATCTCAGTACAACCACATCTCTGCTAAGTCAGCTTCAACTCTACTTTTGATCTTTGTCTATTTTTTACATCTTTGTTCTCTATTGTATACAGAAAAAAGATTTTGTGCGGCTTATAGTGTGGAAATTGAAAATGTATGACAAAAGTATTAAAAGCGGTGTGGTCAATTTTTGTAAGAGCCCGATTTAAAAATACGTTAAATGATCTGTGATGAGAAGAATATTTCATTTTTAGCTTAGTTCCATTCTACGAATATTGCTATAACCTGGTGTTGAAGGGAAGTTAATAAAAAAACAGAAATCTCAATTCGGAAGATAGAGTTATCTAGCTCTGCTTTTAAAAAGTTTTAATTTAGGTACTTGGAACTGAATCTAATATTTCATCTGCAGAAATCCTATCGGGACTCTGGACTAAAGAATAGTTGGTAATACAGAACAAATAAAATTCGTTGACGAGATTATCCACAAAGCATAAAATGAACAAACATATTTCGTTACTGAATCATAAAGTCTTACTCACACGACAAATTCGAACATGATTTCATCTCAATAATTTCGAATGTATACTTTAGATTCTGTGCCGATCTGTTGGCAGTTGATCATCAGTCGAATTTAAAGACACGAGAGAAATCAGGAGCAAAACTCTAATTAGCATTTCTAATAAGAGAGTGTATCCGTTGAAACAGAATATGCAGTACCATATATCATGTGAGAGAAAAAAGAATACACAGCGCACACTCCGAATTTTCAATTTAAACTTTGTTTTTTTGCCGATTTTTGCCAGTTTATGTAGAGAATTAAAAAAACGACGCCAAATGTATCACCGGTGATGCATCAGCAGTCAACGTGTTAAACTCATCATTATCATGCACTAAATTTATAATTATTTCTTATCAACGCCAGAACTGCTTAAACTTATTCATTCTAATCAAAAATATATAGTCAAAAAACAACGTGTCAATTAAAATCTAGATTAACATTTCTGTTTGTTGTTCTCTTGTGTTTTATGAATGAAACCACAAAGTGCTAGAGAAAACATATTTTTGACTCTCCATGCGTGAAGAAAGATGAAGTTAGACAATGAAACTGCGTTTCCATTTTTTATCGGCATTTCTGATCCGAGAATCTGGCAACTCTGATTCGGACTCCAATTCTTATTAGAAATGCTGGCTCTGTTTAAGCTACGCAGCCTATTGACTTTTTACATGCTTGCAATTAGGTGCTAGAATTCTCTCATAATGTAACTAATTCACAGTGAATGGAATGCCAATGCCTTTTGTCTATGTATTTAATATATATTACGAAAGTTAATACAGCTTTTCATAACATAATATTGCATGAAAAGAATTATATAGTTATGTAACTCTTCTATAATTTCATGAACCAATGAGGAATGAGCTAATCGATAAATACTATAGTTGCCATTGTGAGTTTACTGGTTTATTCCTATTTCAGTAATAAATAAATTTTATTGACCGGGGACAATATTTCTACTAGTAATTCTTTTCTGGTACTTATAAAATGCATTACTAACTTTCTTCGAGATAGAAATTGCTATTCACAAATACGAAAGCGATATTCTTATGATATGAGAAAAGGGTTAAGACCATCGAGCGATGCAAATTTTTCTACCTGTATCTCAAAATTCCTTAGCATTCTCCTAACAATTCACACCATTCCTGGTTTTCTGTACTGTCTTATTGCCACAGCGCTGTTTCAAGTTATGTTAAATTTTAGAAACTTTGTGGGAACCACTTCGCTTAGAAGTATTTAAGACATCTAATCAGAAACATATCAGTTAATCGTTGCTTGAGTCGCCAATAGTATGTTATGCAGAACTACTACTCTGAGCAGTAGCGCCATCTCTATTCTTAAGTGGATAAATATAACGAAAAAGTCAATAAACATACTAAATCAACGATATTTCAGACAATTCAGTGTTCTAGACATGTCACGAAGTCTGACTTAAGGAGAGGGCACTTGCAGTTACCCAGTATGGATGGTTGTTTGACTGTCTTTGTTTCGCGGTAAACTGAAATAGTAAGTTGATTATGGTTGTATCGCACCTGCCTCTGTTTTCACATAATGTGACTTTTTCGTACAGTTCACACGATTTTATTCTCTCCACAACTTTTTACTGTTGTAAACTTTAAAATTTACAATAATCATGTCGGATGCACCAGATGTCAATGATGTTGTTATTCCATTTGATTTTCCATTTGCAATATTAGGTGGGTAATTCATTTCTTAGTCTATGCATCACCTGAAAGAGAAAAGATCGGGGAAGATGAGAGAAAAGTAAAAGCCAGCTACTGAGGAGCAGATTTTGTATTGGTATTGTATTTGCGGTTATCCTTTGCAAATTTCTACTCAAACAGATGTGTATTGGAAGAAATAGATGTTTTTGTCTTCAGATGTTAAATAAAAAAGAGGTTGGATTACTTGTACAGTTTTATTATATCGATCTATTTACATTACAGCAGACTATAAGAACGAATTGGTGCGTGAATAAACTGCATAGGGGAGTAATTAAAAGGGAAATCTGTAATTTTTTCTGTGGTAGAGTGAGCGCTAAATTGAACTTATTCCCATGAAAAAACCTACAGACTAAGAAATTATTAGCTGCGCGCTGACAAATGAACCGCTTAAGTACAATGAAGTCAGATTCATGCTCGTGAGTGACAGATGGTTAAGTCCACGTCACGATTTGTACTCAATTCGCATTTTTTTATGACTTAGACTACTTAGACTTGAAGCAAAAGAGATCATAATCTTGAAAAAACCTTTAAGTCGGTCAGATAGAACTTTGCATTATTATGCATGTGCTTCTTGTATTTTTTATAGCAGAAAGACAAAGGAAGAGAAAAATTTGAGATTATTCTGGGAAGAACAGTTTTAAATTCACTGTTCAGTTTTAAATGTGAATCGGAAAAAGTGATGCCTAGTCATCTCTGCGTGAGTGACAACAAGCGAAGTGATTGGGATAGTTCGAACGTGTGAAAGCAAAGCCATCTTTCATAGTCGTATAAGAAAGAACTACTTGTTGCGGCCAGCTTTTTGATCAAAAAGGAACAAATCACTTTCTTAAAACGAAAATTTGGACTTTATTTCTACTATTTAGAACATCAGTATCATTCTGATCCAATGAAAAAAGATGTGTTTGCATTGGCCGACGGTCAAATATGTTACGGTCCACTATCACTGTTCGAATATAATAACCATCAAGAAAATAAAAGAATGTTCGTATTTCTTTTATTTCTGATATTTACCTATTATTTTATGTTTCTTCTAGTGGTTATGAGAATGTGAAAATGATCGACGAACCATTGAAATGCAAGGTGAGATTGCAGTTTTGTATTGAATTTCAGAGTATTATATTGGTTTCTGGTAAAAATTAGAGTTATATTGAACAATATAAGTAATTATTTCGTGAGGAGAGTTAATAGTCAAAAACAGCAGACTACATTATTTTCTTTTGCCCCTTGCTTTAAGGATTAGTTCTTCTCTAGGAATATTTTATTGTTGATAATCCAACAATGAAAGATGTTGATGTTATCGAAATAAATTCGAAAAATGGACCCATTTATATAAAAGAAATGCCCTTTGAAACGCAAATGATGACGTCAGATATTAGCCTAGAAACACCGAAAATTGAATATATTGATGAGCAATTACAAACTAGTCAAATGACGACACCGCTGCCAGCACCAGGTACGTCATTTAAGATAACCGATAAAAGTCTCTAATTGTCTGTTCGTTTTTCAGGTCGTGTTACAGAATTATTCAAAAACTTTGAAAACCGACTTATTCATGAAATTCAAGAGGTTAAATCAATGGTAGGATTAGTTTTTGTCTTTTTTCATTCTAGTTTTGACGTAGTTTGAATCAACTTTTGTTTCAGATGATGTCTGAGCAACGAACACGTCGATCGTTCTCAACAGGTATGTTCAAACAAAATTTTCTGCAGTAATTTTAACTATAGATCACTTGTTTATATTGGTCAGCAGAGCTCGTGCAACCCACTCATAGTAATCGAAGAGTATTTTTGTTACTTTTTCTGTGACTAGTCCTCAGATTTATTTCGTTTTGAGGGTACAGAAACAACGCCATTGTTCATGAATTCTAGTGCTTGGTAGAATCCCATCTTCACTCTCAATAGTTTCTGGACCTTTAGCACTGTTGTTTTTATTTCATGCTAGACTCAAAGGAAATGCAGCTACAGAATAAAAAATGTTCAAATACAGATCTAATTTCTCGTTCGCGTTCTCGTCCTAATTTTCGATCGGGTTCAATGTCCGACAATGAGATGAGAAGTGGGGGTGATTCAACGCCGTTGAAATCAAGTACTTACAATTATCATTTGAGTCGAAAGCAGCCATCAGTTGCTTTGCCACAATCAGCTGTTGTAAAACGTGTTACCGGTCAACATCTTCATTTATTAACACCGTTACGCAGTGCTCTTCAACCATCTAAAAAAATGCCTCAGAAAGCAACTCGTACCACTGGTACTGGTTTAACAACACCGTTACATACTGTTCACTCAACAACACCTGCTACTCGAAAAGGGATCAAATCATCCGGTTATGGTCAACAACAACAACCAGCTACAATAGCTAGTTTTAGACGAATAACACCATTAACACGAAAATGATAAACATATTCGATAAAAATGATATTTTCTCTGATATACCTTCTGAGTTGTATTATGTACATTTATATAGACTATATTAGTCAATGTTACCATTTTTTGTATGAAGAAATGATATTTTTTTGTGTGTTGTGAAATAAAATTTATTTATAGATTTGTAGAAAATAAAGTTAGAAGTGTGTTGATTTGAGGAAATCGATGTTGTTTTGACTTCTTTAGCAAGACTATCTGAAAAAGCTACAGTTCGGTTATTACTCGCTAATATACAAGAGAAAAGTATTTAGTGAGATTCGTTTTTTTTAAAAATCATGTGCAAGATCGAGAGCATTGTATAAGGAAGATGTTTAGTATCCCATGAAATAATTTAAAGTGGCTAACGATCGTTAGAATTCGTTAAATATGAAAATAATTATATATTTCATATCTAACACATTTAAACAGGTTAAATTCCCAAACTTAACGTGATCAAACGTGATTTCGAAAAAGAAACGATGAAAACTGCGTTCATACTCGTTTTACTTCTAAATTTAACGCGTTAGAGAAGTGAATTAACCCGTTAAATGTTTCATATTTAACGCCTAACAATCGTTCGCCGTTTCAAATTATTTCATGGAATTACACAATGGAGCTGATTCTTTTTCTATTGTTTTATTTTAATCCTTATTGTATGTTTTGTACTTTAATTAGCACTGCTTATTTTCAAAAAATAAAATTTATTAAGCACTTTTAACAAGAACGTAAATTAATCGTTTTATTAAATTTCATTTTCATATGAACTACCTATTTTTGTGAATAAATCAATTTGTGTTAGTTCATCATTAACATGGATGTTATTATTTGCTGGTACAGTAGTTACAGATTGTTTTTTTTCGATATTGTTTGGTGCTAATCTTAAAAACGAACGATGTCGATGTTCCTCATCATGACATCTACATCCCAATAGTTGACAATTAATACATCTAATTAGCTTTAATAATTCATCTCGAAATACACTACCGGTTAATGTATAAATATAAAAATGGATGGCATGATTTAATTGACCTAACGTTATAAATATGGCTGTTATCAATGGTTCGATACCTTTTTGTGGATTTAATAGTGATGTTGATGGGGATGAACGAAATGCACGAACAGTATCATTAATTTCGGTGGGTAATGTTAAGACTAGAAATGCTAGAAAAAGAAAAAAATAGTAACAATTGATGATTGAAGTTCAATATTGAGAAACAGACTTGAGCTAGACAGTATTCTTTGACTAATAATTTTATAAAAAATGAGTCTTTCACTGAGCAAGAATTGTTGTTGTTTTTTCCATACAAAACATTTATTTTCATCTCGATACTTACCTAATGCACTACCCAACAACATAATTGTTAATTGTCGATCTTTTTCGTGTCGTTTTCGAAATTTATTTTTATTCATTAATGTTGATGTTATTATTGTTGTGATAGAGCGTCTTGATTCTAATACACGAATAATAATTAATATATTACAGACAACCATAATTGAAAAGGGAATAACAACAGCTCGTAAAATATCTAATGAATCGTAAATTTCATAAAAACGACGATAGGTAAATGGTGGTGATAATGGTGTATTAGAGATGGCGGTAGTACTAGCGTTTGTTATATTCAAGCTTGCTGTTGTTTCGATTGCTATCGACGTTTTATTAATATTTGTTGCTATTTCTTCATTTTTTTCAGAGAATATAGGTGCCAAAGATGAAAAATCAAAAAAACTTTTGTCAGTTGCTGTACAACCAGATTGACCATTTGATGAATGAACAATTTCAAAGCCAAATAACAAATGAACGTTAATTAAAAATAATAATAAACCTAGAAGAATGAAGAGAATTACAGTGACATGTTGGTTCTGCCATTTTGAATACAGATATTGTAGACAGCTGCTGGATTCAACATGGTTTTCACTCTATACACTCTAGAAAAAATCCACCTTAAAATAAGACTGATGAGTTGATTAGAAATCAGTCGAATGCATTCGTCTTAAAGACGTTTTCATCCGGTTTTAGGATCTGATAATTTTTTGCTATAAATGCAGGTAATGACATCGATGAAAGAAACCGTTATTTGCTACTTAATAATCTTATGCTTTCGAATGATAATGATAATATGAAACGCACAAAATCGATTTATACGATCGAATTGATTGTAACAAATCGTACATATATGTGAGCAATTGTAGTTAATATTTAGATTATACCAGAACTATTTTAAAACACCCGTTAGGATATTGAGATAATATATACAAAAAGATTTTTTATTAGCAAATCTAGGATAGGTCAACCTCTTCAAGCCAAATCTAGGGTAGGCTCAAGTCTACCGTAGCCTACAGGCTTGGCCGCCTATGGCTGAGGCTCGAGCATACCCAAACTTCGTGGCTCCGCCGCCTATGCTTTAACATACTTTTAAACAAGAACTTGATCTAAATTCATAGTACCTACAATCAAACATGGTGAAGAAAGTCTGATGGTATAGCGTTGTTTATAGAGTTGTTTAAAAGTGGATGTTGGAAATTTATTTTTTTCTAGTGGATGGATACATTTTATTATTGTGTATTGTAATTGAATTAGAATCGGACACAAATTCAATTTAGTTAAAAACTGGCACTTCAGTTATTATGGTTAAAAATTGGTTGAAGGAAAAGAAGATAAAAAAGTTACGGCTAGGTCAAGTAACTCTGCAAGTGCAATGTCCTTCCGTACCGTTTTTTCTGCATTTTTGTTACTTTCATAGTTTTCGAACGAAAGTAGATCCAGAACTCTGCAACGTCGTAAAGTGAAGAGAAAAGTGTATTGGACATTTTGAAATGTTTCCACACTGTACATGATCTTTCGCTCAAAAGCTGAGATAAAAATACAAACACCTGCTTTTTTGGATAAGTTTTGAAAAGTAGGTGTTTGTATTTTTATCTCAGCTTTTGAGCGAAAGATCATGTACAGTGTGGAAACATTTCAAAATGTCCAATACACTTTTGTCTTCACTTTAGGACGTTGCAGAGCTCTGGATCTACTTTCGTTCGAAAACTATGAAAGTAACAAAAATGCAGAAAAAACGGTACGGAAGGACATTGCACTTGCAGAGTTACTTGACCAAGCCGTAAGGTGAAGCTATGGTAAGCTGGAGACAAGAAGAATGAAACATTATCGACCAAAAAATAAAGATGATTTGAAAATGAATTTTCTCAATGAGAAACAATATTGGTAATAGAAAACTTATTCATTTCAGTTCCTAATCGTATAAGAGAGTATCCTACGCGATAAAGAAAGGGTGCTGACTAAATAGAATAAAAAAAAATTTTCTTTCGTTTTGATATTAGCTATTTTTTGATCTAATAAAACTAGTGAATCTTCATATTTTTGAGACAATTTTATCGTTTGCTTTGAAAATTGACTCGTACAGAGAAGAGCTACGCACAATGATAAAGACTGAAGTTCTCTATGACACGTACAGCCACGATATCACATTCAACAAGTAAAAGATATGTGCGCTTTCTAATCAGTTTTTTTTTTTAATCATAATAATTGTTCTGCTTCATTATTTACTGTTCTCTAAGTACCGATTCTCCCATAATCTTATAACAACAGTGTCAATGTTTTTTACCTACCTAAAAAAATAATAATATAAATGGCTACTTTTGCTCTACAAAATAGTTTTGCTTTTAATGGACATTGTATACTAACAGCACGATCAATACTAGCCACAGCTAATAAATAATTTGAATAATCCGATGTAAAATAAACCATAAATGTATTTAATTTACATATGACTAATGATTTAGCTGTTATAGTTAAACTATAAGATGGTAAAACAGTATCGATTAATGAAAATGATAAATATAATAAATCTGTAACAGCTAAAGCAAGAAAATAAATAGCACATGATCGTCGTCGTAATACTTTTCGACTAAATACAATTACACTTAAACCATTACCAATCATACCAATAACAAAAAATGCTGTACAAACATATTTATAAATAATTATTTCTGTTATATAACGATAAATTTCATCGGATGATGATACGGGACTTTTTGTTGTTTGTAACGTTGAATCATTTATAGTTGTTGTTAGATTAGTAAATAATGTTGACTGTGTTAATGTTAAATATGTTTCATCCAACAAAAACGATTTTGGTAGTGGTGATAAATCATTCATAATGAAAACATGAAGTCATTGCCTAAAACAATGTAAATGAATACTTGTTAATAGACAAAAAACAGACATTTATTATTGTCATTACATATAAAAGGATTAAATACGATCTTCTTTTTTTTTTTTGTTAGAATTTCTTTTGTAAAAATAAAATTAATTTTCTTCGACTATTTTCTGAGATATCAAAAGCAAAATAATTGATAATTCAATGAGTTAAAAAAAGGTTTTATAATGTTGTTCTATCCTTTAGGCATATTTCTTCTCTCCCACTTTATTTACAAATTAAATATTGTATCTTTGTAAACGTACATAGTTAATTTCAAATTAAAATCAAACTTGACAATACTTGTAGATATAGAATAAAAAAAAAAAAAGTAAAAAGGAAATAAAGAAGGAAAAAATAGTTAATCAAAAATTGTTTTCAATAATTTACAGTTATTGTCTTAAAAAATATTAGCCAAATTTCTTCTTTTTTTTTTTTTCATCTTCTTGTTCGACACAGGAGAATAAAACACATTTTCCGAAATATTGGCTATATGCTATGCTGTATATGTGTGCGCAATAAAAACAAAAGAGATCTAATAATAATCGGTAATAATAAAGTCTATTTATTTTTCTCTATGTGTACGTGTATGTTTTAATAATGGAATTTATGATAAAGAGAGAGAGAGAGAAAGAGAGAGCGAAACAGACAGGAAACGGATATGAGTGAGCGAAAAAAACAGACATATAAAGTTGAACCTGTTTTTTAATGCTGCGATAATAGTACTTAACGTGTGGACACCGTTCTAGAGATGATGGAGACAATATTTTTAAAATCATAAGAGAGCAGTTAAAATAAGTTGTTGACGACACCGAGTGGCTTATTGTTAATAACACTAAAGAATAAATGAGAATAACATTTACTACTATGTAAATTTAAAACTCATAGGAGAAGAAATGTGACAGTACATTTAGTGCTAATTATATACAAAAAAACAATATATTTTGTGCTCTTAACAACAAATACTAATTAACTCACTGTAACTGTCTATGTTGATAAACAGACAGCAACAGTCTCACTTTCACCTGTTTTTTTTTCTTTTTAACCAAACATTTGATAATGATAAGTAAAATTGAAACAAAAAGTGTTGTCTGATGTTTGAAACCGATTCGTAAAATTAAAGATTATCACAAGTATCATACAATGTCTTAAAATTTTGAATATTGTCTGTAAGAGTATTAGGTCGTTTCATTTTCAAAATTTTCATCTGCGAAGTTTTTATGTGTAAGTTCGCAAATACAAATAAGTCAATCTATTTCTTGTATGCATTGACAAACTCTATCAACACGGTCATCTCTGTGTTATGTCAGTTATAGTAGCATTTCACGTTATCATCTAGACATAAACATAATAATTCTGTCTTATAATTTAACGTACCTTGCGATTGATACAATTTTATGTATTATGCAAAATATAAACTGAAATATAATAGATTATGATAAAATATTTATTTTTCCTAGAAAAAATTATTTATATATTTAACTTTTTATCAAGTTTCATATTCACATGTAGTGTGTGTTTGCTCTCGCGCCTAGATATGTGTTATTAGATAGAATATAGCTAACAGATCGTGATAAAGAAGAAAAATGGAAAAAGAAAAAGATATAGCTATTTGTCCCCTCCCCCCTTGGAGATAACATAATTGATCAGAATCGTTTCTATATAGATAGGGAAACAATTAATGTTTTTGTTTATTTCCTTTTCACTTTATATACGTGATAGTTCCACTTTTATAAATATTATACGTGATTTGTTTTTAAAACTAAGAATGAGTGTTTGTTTTATTATTATACTGAAATCTTCCGATATTTCGAAAATAAATTAAATCATTATGATATTACTCTATCGTATTTGTACAGTTCAACAAAAAAATAAAGTTCATACAGAGTGATGGAAAAGTGCTTTTTCGTATTTAGCACATTCGATAACCCAGAGAATTTTCTATTTTTTTGCAAGACATACTGCTAAAAGTCTAAGAAGAATTTTGAAATTAATATTTCCCATAGGAATTTTCTTTCGTCATTTTCTCCGAAAAATTTTCCTAAACTCTTAACAAATACATCTCGCTAAAAATAAAAAAATCTTCTAGGTTATCGAGTGTGCTGGATACGAAAAAGCACTTTTCAGCAACTTTGTATGAACCTTATTAATTTTTTTCACGTTAACATGTTTCTATGTTTTAGAAGAGTGAGATTAAAGTTGCTGTATATGATAGGTGATTATAAAACATTATATTTTGACACTCATTCCGAGTGGACACCATTTTCTCTCTCTCTCTCTCTCTTGCTCTCTAATTATTATCCATTTCAGATACTATTATAGAAGGGAAAGCCCTTTCCCTCTTCATTATGATTTATTTTGTTCAACATCGACATGTACGAATATATATATACAATACAAGAATTTATCATTTAAATAATGATTTCAATAATAAAAAGACAAAATAAAGAGAAAACGGAAAAATTGTTGTTCATGTAAAATAATAAGCTTGCCGTCTTCTCTCTCTCTCTCTCTCTATATATATATTGTTAACGAGCTATTTAACTAGATTGTTCTAAAAGGGGAAGCACATGTTTCCCTATAAGAGAAAACGATGTGTTGAAATCGTTAAATAAAATTACTTTGTCTTCTTTTTTTGTCGTTGAATATTTATGTTATATATGTATCTATTGTGTCGCTTTCATTCGTTACTTTATTTTCTAATCGAACAACATTAAGATTAAATTCAGTTGTGAATACACGAAAATGGTTGATTTCTTTCTTTTAAGTAGTAAGTTATATAACTAAATAACAACTGAAATAAAATTAACAAATTTTTAAAGTAAAATCGAATTTAATCGCATAATAAATAACATATTTTTGATAAATTTATATCTAATCTTTAATGAGATGAGACTAGAAGCAGCTGACGATATTTTGTGCCCACCGTTCTCCCGTGTCGAGATTTCATGTTTTTTTACTTTCTGTATAGTAAAAACTAATGTTTTTATCGAGATTTTGTTTTTCACTCTCTATGAGGCGTTGAGCAACCACAATGTTTTCACAGATAGATCTGAGTACTGGGTAGCGGTACCAAAAGTTTTAGCCCGCTCTACTCTCTAAAGATCTTGAGCGATCGCATTTGTTTTCACATAAACATACAACACAAAATAGATCTGACAGTTCCACTAATGAATATGATAGCTAATAGAGCTCCGTATGGACTCAAAATTCTGAGTCCAGTCCAATCCGAGTCCATGAAAAACAGTTTTTTTAGTCCATGGACTCTACACAAGTGGTCCAGTTCACAATAGAAAAATAACATGTTTTTTACTGATTATTCTTCGATTCAAGTGAATCCAAAACTATTTCTCGAGTCCAGACCAGTCTACGATCTTGAATGTCTGAGTCCAGTCCGAGTCCATGCGGATTGGACTATGGACTCAGTCCAGTCCATACGGAGCTCTGATAGCTAACAAAGAAGTGTCCGTAGCAGATAGCTTGTTGACACTAACTACAACTGATGAAGAAGGAGGAATTACGGTTTTTGTGAGGACATGAGCTTTCATCGAGAGTAAAACAGACTTGATGAAAACTTTAGAATTAGCCGTAATACTGATAGACATAGTCGCTGCCAAACCAGGCAGTGATAAGGTGACGAAGCATTCCAAAAGGAAGAGACTTTGAGAAGGCATGTCCGCCCATATCTCTCATTAGTTGAACGAAGGACTTACTCAATTAGTAATATTTTTAGAACAATGATACTATAGGAAATTTGGAAACAGAAAATTGCTGATTTATATTTTAATCCTCCGACTTCTTACCATAACATTTTTTAACGTTAATGTTTAGTGATGCATGAAGTATCCATAATACTCAATAGTATAAGATAGGGTTTCTCGCTTACGAAAAACTCTCCAAAATGAACCCCACTGTTCGTAGTTTTACGTCACTGTTTCAATGAGAGATTGTAAAATTTTGCTAGTTTCCCAATATAATTAAAAGAAAAATAAAAGTATTAGATCTAGATATCTTCTTATATCTTTGACTTTTGCTTTAGTTTGAAAGGCGATTTTTTTTATCATTGATGATTTTCGTCAGTGACAATTTCTTATATCTCTGAGCGAAAATATAAAGATCTCTCAAGTGCCTAATCTAATCTGTCCTTTACCATTAATAGATTTTTAATGTTTTCATTTCTCTTATATAGATAGTATATCTATTCCTTTTGTTCTCATTACTATTATTACCTGCAATAACAACAAAAACAAAATAAAATGTCATTATGAAGGTTATTGTCTCTAGAGAAGAATACAGGAGAAGACGAAAACATCCTTATACAACAGATAACAATAGAAATTTTTTTATGATTATCATCTTAGCTATCATCCACTAACGACTAAAACAACTATGCTAAAGAAAAATCTCCATAGATTATAATTAATGTATTTAAGTAGATTGATTTTGTTTTGGACAGGATGTATATCTATACATTAAAGATCATTTTATTACAACTAACTGAAAAGTGATATACTGTATATCATTCGAGTATGTTTATTAAGAATACATCTTCAAATGAAACAGAACAGATATTATACACAAACAGAACAAACATATGAAGAATAAATAAAGAGTTTTTCACTATGCACTTTTCGACGTATGATTTGTTTTTATCATACACTTCATGATTACCTCAAAAGTATTCTAAGAACTGTTAATCATGAAAATAAATATTTTTCACCCAATTGTTGTTTATTTATACACTTAATCATGTGATCTCTATATTGAGACTTTATTTACATAAATAATCTTATTTTTTCTAAAATACAGAGGATGAAAAATGTCATATTTTTCTTGTCGTCTTATACTTGACATAATTGACCAGATATTAGAATCTGATTGTACAAAATGCTTATTATGTTTAACTCCAAATCGAACTGATTGAAAATCATTAATTATTCGATTTACTTTCAACAGATTTATCCTACCTGTTTACTTCTGAAAATGAATATATGCACCAATAGTATGAGATGGTACTCCAAAGAATGTTTTTTTTCCATCAAAATAAATTTCTAGCTTAAGGGTGCAATACAAGGCTTGACACAGTCATCTAAGTGCTTACAGAGATGATCAAAGATAAAATTTCATATGTAAATCATCAGCCTAATTCTTGCCTATCAGCTGAGAATGATCAAATGTATTATGGAGACGATTATGATTGTCGATTCAACAACAATCACAACAAAAATGTTAATGTTTTTAATTGATTGTGACAGCAGTATTAGAATGAAGTCCATTGTTTCATGAAAGTTGATATCCTAAGTACAAGATAAAAATTGAACTATATTAAATAATATTTTCTTTCAAGAAAGAAGTCTTATAGTTATTTTCCCGAAGTCAAGACGACACAAATGATCGATAAATAATAACGGATTAACTTCTTTCTTTTCTCTCTCTCTCTTTCTCTCTTATACAAAGCCAAGAAAAACGTGCCTGTTTAAACTTCCTCTATACAGGCAGATTCCTCTCGCTCTTTTGTCACAATACAACCATAAAACAGGAATACGACGAGGAGGGAAACGATGACGGAAAATCATTTACAAAAATAACATATATTATGCTGTTAGATATTAAATCAAGGAGACTAAAACTATCCACTATGAATACATTCATTAATCTCAGATAATAAGTTTTCCATCAAATAAGCGATCAAGAAAAAACTAATTCTAGAAAAGAAGGACAAAAGTTAGAAAATATCAGTATAATGAATATAGATACAAAAGGTTTCAAAAAACAAATAGATCATCTCTGTTTAACACTCTCATTATTTTTGTTTCCATCTTTCATCAGAAAGAGAAGAAAGTAACCATCTGGGGACTTGGATATTTCTTATGTTAGTGTTACGATTGGCGTTATTATTATTATCAGTAAAGATGGCAAACCTATTCATCATTCTCTTTTTTCGTCTTTTGATTTAATAAATCTATGAACATTTTAACAAAGAACAACTTGAAATGAAGATTGGATTGTTTCGTATATGAACAAAATAAATGGCCAGCATATATTCTATTTCATTCATAACTCTCTTCATATATATACACGCAAACATCCATCAATTTTAACCCTTCTTTTCTATCAACTTAAAATAAAATACCATTTTCGAGAACTTTTTTATTGTCTGTATATTAAATTATTTTCATAGAGAGAAAAAAAATTTATGTAGACTTTGTTGAAGAACTGTGTTTTCTCAAAAACGCGAGATACGCTCACATGTCACATGTTTATTGAACAAATATCTCAACATCAGGTTGACTAAGTTTTCTACCAGTTGTATTTCTCAATTTTACCACGATATCGTATGTTTGGAATTTGATCTTTAGATAATAATGAAGTTAGTTCATTCCTCATGGTTCGCTTGCGAATTCGATCGATAAGATAACGTATGAACGCTAGTATCAGGTCGCTTGTAAGGTCAATTTAATATCTTGCCAATGAGATGGTTCAATTCTCTGTATATCTACCATAACAGAACTGATACTCGCTACTAATCGAGTTTATATCGAGAAAATTCGCAATTATCATGAGATCAACCTTTTTGTACATTTTTATTTTGAGAACTTTGTATAACCATTATGTTAATTGAATCTAGCGATGTGCACGAGTCCGAGTTTCGATATCCATACTTACCGACATTATTAGTCAGATTTCCTAATTAAGCCTACTATGGGAAAGAACTGAGATTTAGCGTATCGTCTAACAAAGAAGCCCATTTTTGATCTCCAAGATAATTCAACTTTGTAACAAATTTTAATGAGTAAGGGTTTATATCTCTCAATTCTTATCCTCTCTCTTTCAAATTGTAATGTATTCACTATGAGGTGAGATGTTTGAGCCAAGAAAGTGAATGTATAAAGCTGAAACAGCATGGAAAAATATATCAGTAAGAATTATCCAGGCATCTTGAAGATTTTACTTAACGAATTCCAAAACAGTCATGTGTTTGAGAAAAAAGTTCGAGTAAGGGTGAAATTATCATAATTTTCAGTAACATTATTGGTCGTGTATTTTAGGAAAACGAGGCATATCGGATAACGCGTTCATATCATAATATCTTATTTCAATCGTTTATTAATTACAAAAAGTTTTAATAACAAATACTTGAATATAATATAGTAAACTTGATCAATTTGGACTCTAGTGGATGTGTCTGATGGTTCTTTAAACGTTTATTGTATTAAATTGCATCTCAAACTACTTTTGACTGCTTTATTACGTTCAGAAAAATGTTAAATTAAAAAAAAATGATGTGATATGTATTTACTGCAGTATTTAACTCAGAGAAACATTTCCAAAATATTTTTCAAATAGTTTCTATCCTGAAGTTGTTTTCTTAAAAATTTCTTTGTTTATAATATTAAAGTCTTTGTTTGAACTAGTCAGCAGACGACTGTTAGTCAAAGTTAATTGACATTTTACTTTCCAAAGCTAAGATATTTTATACTCATTGTCAAGATTCCTACCAATAGTCACTTATATTCGCCATAATAGACTTGAACTTGCTCTGACACGGCGAATTCTTAGCCTTCTGACACAGTCAATCGGTTCTGAGATATCGAACTAACTGCTTTAAAAGAAACTATTTGAAATAAAGAAATTTGTAGACCGTTGTCTCTTTACTAATGCAAGTAGACCAAGTCTACTATGGTCATAATGAGGCATGGCACATAGCAAACCATTGTAATCAATCTGGCAATAAATTAGAAACAAATAGATGAAGAATATTGAAAATATATCTATCAGAAATAAAATTTTGTAATAGAGTTTAACGTGTTCCCACGTTGTAAAGGATGTTTTTTTTGCACTAAAAAACCTATAAAACTTTCCTGCTATAAAAATGCCTAAATACTTGATTTACTAAAAATACAATAATTTTGATATTTTTATATACATGGACTACTGATAGGAAGTAATTTATAGTGTTATTTATTTATTAATTAACACTATTTTTTCTTATTCATTTTTATGACAACATGTACGTTCAGTCAAAAATATTTAATAATTCATATGAACTAAAAATCAATATTCAATAACGCATTCTACGTTATAAAAAAAATACACACTCATTTATCTGAGAAAAAGAATCTTTTGAGAAAACGTTTTGTTGTAATCAAAATCTTCGAATATCATTAAAAACTATTGTTTCCAAACAAAATTATACTCTATCTTCAGTAGCGAAGGAAGGACTGAAGGACAGGCAAAACATCTTTGATAGTGGTTAATGTGAACTACTAAAAGGTTTTGTCCTACACATAAACTTTATATAAAAAACGTGTGTCCCTACCTTCTATAAATAGGAAAATATCAACGAGAAAAAAAAAATCATTGTTCTAACCTGTAAATCTTATCAATACATATTTGGTGAATTCGTGCGTTCCTAATATAATTTGTATCTATTTTAGAAATGTTTCTTTTTCTCTCGGTCATAAACACATAGATGTATAGAAGAAAAAGAGAAAGAGAGGAAGAAGAGAGAGAAAGAGGCAATCTGTTTCATTGACAAATGTTGGTGAAATGGATAAAAATAAATGAAAAAGTAAATTAACATGGCTACACAGTCATCAGTTGAGATGATACTTTAGTGAATTTGACGGAGAGAAAATACTTTGATTATTTTTTTTTCTTTAATAAAATTGACAAGAAAACAACTTGCTAAAGATGAGTATACTCAACAAACAAACAAAAATATACACTCATTTTAATTTTCATCATCCCCAAATCTATAGATCACTTGGCTTTTGTCTATCCACATGGGGAAATCGAGTTATTCAAATGGTCAAAATAAGAAGAAATATGATTCATTCTGCTTTATATCTTTTACTGTTGCTCGTCTAGGATAATGAAGCCAATTGAATGACGAAACAAAAGGAGATATATTGATTTGTGAGATTTAAGTCTTACAAAAAAAAAGTTATAGGCTCAAGAGTTTTGCTGTTTTACTTCCATGAGATAGTTAATGGTCACGTGACACTTCATAAGTGAAATAATGTATAGAATGTATAACCGTAACGAGTGATTATGATCCAGGTTTAAATTTTTTTCAGTTTTTCGTCTCGCACCTCTTTCTCGTTCGACTTGGTGATTTTCTCATGAATCTTCCAAATACTTCAACGGAAGATATACTACATAACGAAAAACTTTTCACCTTTTATTCGTGTTTTCACACACTACGTTAAGCTGGGGTATTCTTGTTTCGTCGATAGTAATTAAATTATTCTTGTTTCGTTGACACGAGTTCGTTGATGGTTTTAAGGGCCCACCCCCTCTCAGAAATAATCTCCGACACCATACATCCGATCTTGACGAAACTTCGCATAAATGTTTGGCTTAATGAATTACGAGAATGAAAAATTTTTTTTGTCTTCAAGTCTTACTGTTTAGGAGTTTTCTAGAGATCAAGATCCAAAAAGGACCCTAAAGTGTTTCCCAAAATTTTTTAATATACTTCAAGCTTGAGAGTTTGGATTTGCTTTGTTTTAAACTAGACACCTAACTACATCGTCTGACCGGCGTCGATTTTTCAATTAAGCCTTTATTGGTTTTCCAGGCAACCAACAACCTTTAAAACCCGAAAAAGCCTTCTAAAAATCCTTAATTTGATAAAAAACTAAGACCTAACTCAAAAATCGGCGCCGGTCAGACGATGTAGTTTCTTCTCCTCTTTGAAACAAAAAAAGAATAAACTCTCTATGACAGACCGCTATAAAAAATCTTGGGAAATACTTCAGGTGTAACTCTTATATAGAGAAAATGCTGTATGAAATACTCAATTTTAGAACTTCTAGGGAAATGCCTGTAACTTTTTGATACAGAGGTGTGCGAGGTCTTATTTTGATCAGAAACGTTTGCTCTACAAACCTGTGTGTTTAGAAAAATTTTAATTGCATTAGTATCCAGGAAAAAGCTATTATTTGAAGATTCAGTTTTTCGAGACTCCTAGAAAACTTGCTCAAAATCCGGGAAAAACCACTTTTGTAACCAAAAGCGATACAGATTCTGAAAGGAGACACTACAGGCTATCTTCCCATGTGCTTATCTCAAAACCGATATTTTGACCGAAAATCACCATTTCTGAGGGGAGGACCTTAATCAATTAAGCTTGATTCTTGTTTCGTCCACACTTTTTTTATCCTTTTTAAAACATGAAATTATAGTTGCAATTATAAAAATGTTTTTTTGATGATTTGAAAAAAGTTGATGAAATTCAATAAAAAAGAATACCTGAGCAATTTTTTATCAAAAGTAATAGTGTACAGAAAACAGTTGTAGTTGATAATAGAAGACGAATGTAGAATTATTATGATTTTTCCAGTTATCGAACGAATAATAATGTTGAAGGTTGGCATTATTGACTTAACCCATCACTTAATAATGTTGCTCATCCCGGTTTTTATACATTTATTCAATCAATCCAAAATGATCCTGCATATAATATAGCCTTGAAAAACATTTGTACCAAGCAAAATAGTTTACCGTCACGTAAGAAATTATATGTTAATCGTAATCATCGTTTACATAATTTAGAAGATAGATATAAACAAAATCGTATAAATTGAAATGACTTTTTGTGTAAGGTATCAAAAACAAGGTTAGGTGTTAAAAAGTTTTGATCTTTTTGTCAAATGTTTTTCAAGATTATGTTGTATGTATGATCATTTTGAAATAAAAACTTTATAATTGCAACTAGAGTATCGTGGGGGGGGGAAGAGACACCGTTTCAATTTTTTGTCGTACTTTTATTAGTTCTCAGTCATTTTTGGTCGGAAAAACTTGCTATTGAACATGATGGTGGAGCGAACATTTTTCTACACGTTGATGTAAAAATCTTCTAGAAATCTCTGACCGATTTTCAACCAGATCCAAAATGCGAAGAGTCCCATGAAAGTGTCTCTTTTCCCCCACTCGAGGTAAAAAGAGACACTCCATTCAAATGCATGGAGTTTTAATTAATAATTGACTGCTAAGTAAGTTTTAGAGATAATTAGTTAAAAAATACCTCATTTTGTAGCCCAAATCTTCCTCTCTCTATCATATGATTTTCAGCTCATTAAACTAATTAAGACACAATCAACCACACTCGAGATTATCTTTTTTTTCTTTTGATGCATTGGGGGAAAAACAAACACTCCATTGAAATACACGGAGTTCTCAGAGACAAACCTCTACTGTCTCACAGAAGCCGATTTTGATACTATGCCAAATGGCAAAGTTGTTTAGAATGCTGAACTCTATAACGTGTGAAAATCACTACTCCACTGAAAAACTTTTTATATTGGTTTAGCAAAAAATGCGATATAAATTCGAACATATTTTATGTAATAAATTAATTGCAATTGATTAATTATGATTATTATAGCCAGGCATTTTTAATAAAATATTATGTCTATGTCATAGACCAGAATCTTCTCTATCGAATCAAACTCTGTCGAGAAAAAAAGGATAAGATTTGGCCAACATATCGATCAAATACATAATAATGTGTAGGAAGACTACCAGGTTTCTCGAAAAACTCTAAAACTTACTTAGCAGTCAATTATTAATTAAAACTCCATGCATTTGAATGGAGTGTCTCTTTTTACCTCGAGTGGGGGAAAAGAGACACTTTCATGGGACTCTTCGCATTTTGGATCTGGTTGAAAATCGGTCAGAGATTTCTAGAAGATTTTTACATCAACGTGTAGAAAAATGTTCGCTCCACCATCATGTTCAATAGCAAGTTTTTCCGACCAAAAATGACTGAGAACTAATAAAAGTACGACAAAAAATTGAAACGGTGTCTCTTTTCCCCTCACGATACTCTATAATTCCATGTTTTACAAAGGATAAAAACATTGTCGACGAAACAAGAATCAAACTTAATTGATTGAAAAACATAGTGTCTACGAATCAAGATAAAAAGAGTGTCGAAGCTTTCTTAAAATTCATGAATACTATTGATTACTCATCAATTTCTAGTCCGTTTTTATCAACTGTTTAATTTGTAATTTAGGATAAATTTGCTTACCTATACTGATTGCAAAACAAAAAGATGAATAAGAATTTGGTCTAGAAAATTTCTGGTCGAATTTCCACTTTCTAGAAAATCGATGGAATTTCTATAAATAATTCCCAAGAAACTGGAAAGTCGTCGGGAATTTTCTTGTTTATTGAAAATCCTCAGCGACTCTTCATTATTATAGAAAATCAACATTTTCTAGAATGCTGGAAATTCGTCGAGGAATTCATCGTAGAGAACTAGAGTATTGACATACAAGTTTATCTGTAAATATTTTCTGGAATTACTTGTCTTTTGAATATAGATAATAAGAGATAAACCACCTTAATAAGCATGAAAATAGACTATTTTCTGTTCGACGTTTCGTCTTTAGTTAAAAGACATCATCAGTCAAATGTGACAGACGATAGTTGATTCAAAATAACAGATAAAAAGAAATACAAGTGTGTAGAACGAAATAAAATAGATAAAATAAACAGAAAATAGTCTATTTTCATGCTTATTAAGGTGGTTTATCTCTTATTATCTAAATTTAAATTCTTCACCTTAAAAAATCACTCACTTTTCTTTTGCTTTACTTAATCGACTTAATTAGAGGACACATATATGACGTAAAGGTTGGAAAGTCGACTATAGTGACAGAAAATTGCAATGAAACTTTGAAGAGATGACATATAGATTTTTTACATCAGCAAATATACAATATTACAGATGTCTAATGCTTTAGAACAACTACTTTTATTTATTTTTATTGGTTTTCTAAATAAAAACGTTCTTAGTCATCCTCACCCTCTCTGACAGTTGAAGATAATGGATGTGGAGTTATTTTCCGGGAGATCTTTGAAAAGTCGAGTGATAATTCAAATCTGACGATGAGCCTAGATGATCAAAGATGAATGTCTCACTTGATTCTCATTCTAAAAAGAATACTTTGGTCTCTCTAGTCAAATGAAAAAATACATCTGTTCATATCTCAAGTTTCGAATTTATGACTTTATCTTCCAGAGAGCTCTCAGAAAAACGATTTTTCGAAAAAACTCGGTATAATTTCTTTTTACCAAAAGATGTTTTTGGTTTTCAAATGGTGAAAACCGTAAGTTTCTAGTTATCATTATTAAAAAAAATACCTGCAAACATGCATTCATGCCCCATGAAACGTTTTTTATATGTGATATTACTTGAATCGTTGTCTCTATTACATCGAACACATTTTGATTCATGATATCACTATATTCGACTCCGCACATTTCAACCATGACGTTGAAAATTATGTAATTAATTGTCTATAAGAATGAGAATTTTGATTATAGTATTTTTAGCATTTCGTTTCATAAATCAACAACATTCATGTATCTTTGGTGGCAGAATGAGTGATTGACTCGACAGAAAAAGTTGTCCAGAAAAGAGAAGAAAGAAGAATGTTTCTAAGTCAAAGCAATAAACTTCTCTGAGTTTCACTCGGTTATTTCAATAATTAATTTTTGTTAACGTTTAAAATCCTTATCATGATATATGAAAAAAATCATCTTTCTCAGCCTTCACACTTGCATTTCCTTCAATTATTATAACTATAAGATGAAAACAGAATTCAAACCGTCACATTTATCGATAATTAGAAATTGAAATTATATTCTGTTAAATCTTCTTCATACGTCTAAAAATTGCTTCACGTGGCTTTCCAATGTATGCATAGTACTGTTAGTCTCTAAATTCAATTTGTGTTTATCTGTTAAACCAATAACCAGTACGAATCGCGTAACCTAGATCATTTGGTAATTGCATTATGTTCGTCATATCATTAATCATACTAGTAAAAGTATCAAATAGCGCTAATGGTTGAATGAATATCCACCATGGATGAAGTAATAATACGAATGGATACGCAAAAAATACTAATAATAATGCAGCACTAATTTGAATCAAAAGTCCCATGGTCTTTCAATTCTAATTACAAATAATACGATTTAGTAGAGTTAAATTTGCTTAGAATTTGTTCGAATATGCGCGAAAAAAGTTAATTTATATGTGTCAGTAGTATGAGATTGTGGTACAAACGAATATATAAGAGTCCAAACAATTCTCTTACAAATAGTCTAAATGAATAAAGAAGTTTTTCTATTCAGAAAGACTATCACATGAACTGATAATCATCGGAACTCATTATCAGAGAAATCAATCATTCATCTTCGCATCTTGACTACAATTCATTTATTTAGTTGTCGTGAGATACTTTAATGAAATATTTCTAGTGAGAATAGTGACTTTTCATCTACTGAAGATATTTTATGATTAGTTCTAAAAAGATGCATGAGAAAGAAAATATGTAAATATCTAATTACATATAAAAATGTGAGATTCAACTATAAATCACCGTTAAAAATTTCACATATAAATAAAAACACAAAAGCAGATGTTTGAAAAAAGAACAACTTTTATTGCACACATAGGAAAAACATGAAGGTTAAAGAAAATAGCTAACTTTTTCGATCAATCAAAAGATTTTGATCGTCCAACAACAAGTTCTGTACTCTTCGACGTTCTAATTGATTCAATGGATCTTTCGTCTTTGTAGTAAAATGTTCAGGTTTAGTCATAAATGCTTCGGCTCTTAATGCACTCAATGCGTTGGGTTGAAACGATATTATTTGATCAATTTCATCGTAACGAGCTGCAATAAAACGCTAAGTGAAGATAATGATAAAGTCAAATTTGAAAAATTAATTGATAGACGATGGTGCTTTTCGCGTATATCCCAACTCAAAACATTAATACAGCATGCGTAAAGCCCAAATCTCTCTTAAACAGAACTTCACTACCTACTGTATATTTTCAGTAACAGATAATATTGATTATTACTCAAAACAGTTAAAAATATGAATACAACGGAAAAATGCACCAGCAGAATCAAAAAATTACAGAATGCATCTCAGAGATGGACAAGTCCCAGCCCGGACTGATAAGCTTTTTAAAACAGGACTGCAACTGACTATTTTTGCAGGTGTAACTGATTTTTCAGATCAGTCCTTCAACTTTTGAGTTTTAGTGTAGAGAAAAATCTTTGATTTAGGCATTTAACGAAGCAGTGTCATTTTGGTAAAAAGATACAAGACAAAACACATAGTCATAGGAGCGAATGGGGAAAAAACTTCTTGGTCGCACTGATGTTTATAGAACCAGTGTTTTTAATGATTAGTGGGTCTCACTTGAACAAAATGGATTTCCACTTTGAAAATTCGATTTCCACTTTGTTTTTAGCAGGGAAAACATGGAAAATGCAGTGGTAAACTGTGGAAACCAACTTTGCTTAAAATTCCTATTAAAAACACTGTATAGGACTGAGACTAGACTAGAACTAAGGCTCTAGTGGACTGAGACTTGACTCGGACTGTAAAGTAGAGGACTTGCCCATCTCTGATACATCTCTCTAACACAACTGCAAAGTAAATGACATATAACGTCTAACTTACTTTTTGAAAAACGTACCCGTGTTGCATGAATTCTGAAAAAAAAACGGCATATTTTCAAAGAAAGTGATTTAAATTCGACAAATAGAAACGCAGACAGCAAACCTGTTTCGAGCTTCAGCTGCTTTTAACTCTCCAATTAATATTGCATGTTGCTTTTCCATATATTCATCATGTTCGATTTCAGCTTTAGACTTTTTCATTAACTTTATACCAATAGATTTTACGGAATAATGAAAATCTGAACTTTTTTCTGTCATTTTCCTCTTAAATAACAACTGGCTATAGAACAGTTTACATCTTTGAATTGATAGACATACCACTACCATGTCACCACGACGATATCCTCCCTGTTGATTGAATAATGAAACAAGAAACTGCGTGTGTATATATATATATATATTCAGAAAGAATAATAAGGATGAGAATCTACACTAAGTGATGATTGTAAAATGAGTTAACAGGATGCTGCGTCTTTTATGCTAAATTAAACACCTCAGTTTCTGACTGCAGATGATTGGTTGCTGGAAAAAGATTTATTTCTTTGCTATGTTGAAAATGATTCAGTCATTGGGTATCTATTTAGAAAATAAGATTTTAATTGATAATCGATGAAGATCACTCTTTTCCTGCTATTCTCTGGTATAATCAAGCCATTGCTATTTCTTAACTCTTTCCACAGAACGCCTGACTCCGTTTATAACCTTTCCATTCTGCACTACTCATCTCCTAAATGATATCCCATTACACTCTGATTTATATATATATTCTTACAAACGCCTCTAAATGGTAGCAGTTGAAAGCTGTATTGCTTTTGCAAGATGTCTAAGATACTTCGCAAGCATGAAAGATTAACGTGAGCGTTCACGTTATCTGCAATCGATGTGATCGACACAGTTTCTTTATTTTATGCTTAGTACGATCGTATCAGTTATAACAATTAACGATCAGACTTACCTATAGTTTCGGATAAAATGAAAGGAGTGTACGTTCAATATAAGATGACTTATCTAAATTATATTATGCTCATTCTATTCGAGTCATTTAAATTATATTTGAAAATCGACCTGCATCAATCTCTAGAAACCCAACTCTATGCTTCGAACACATGTTTTTCTGTTTGTTGATAAATATTGATAATCCTACTAACTGTAGCTCCTTTTTCTTTTCTATTTCAGAGTTTCTATTTTTATTTTATTTACAAAGAACAGAAAAGAATGGGTGGCCATGTTGAACTAAGTCCTGCAGAATTAGCTAAACTAGTTGGTTATAAAAGATATTTGAACACCGTGACGGATCATGGCAGAAAAAATATTGTCTTGTCCGTATTTGCTGGTTGGGGTTTATTTGGCTATACAATGTATAAATTATCCCAGAGTCGAAAAAAAAATAAACCAATCGACATTAAACAATTGAAAAAAGCACATTAGACATTCATTAACAAACGAGCTAACTTTCTCCGAAACATATAGTTTTAGTGTTATTATTCAAAAATAAAGACTTTTATATTTCTCTGTTCCCGATCAGTATGTGCATCGTTTTTTTCACATTTTTTTCTTTTCAAAGATGTATTTTTATTTACACTCTATTGATAAAACGAAAACAATAAACGCACATGTAGGCAATGAAAATGTACAATGACATCGTTTAAAATGTTGTTTCAGAAAGATTTACTTAAATTATTTACTCATTAATATTGATAGTATAAGAAGAGATTTGATTGTGGTTTTATTGCATTCTGCCGTATTTAAAATGCTTCCCAAACTAATATATTTGTACTTCAGAGAATATGTATTTTGTTAACTTCAACGTCTTCGAATATATTTGCAATAGAAGATAATAGATGTTTCATCAATCTAAGATCGTATCATTTGTTTTAACATGATTGGCACGACTAAATTGTTTGTTTATACGATTTCTGATTTTGATCAGGCAATATTTTTGTCGTGGTAAGATGTATTGCTTACACCGGCAATATACCTCATTCAAATAAGGAATATCTTGCTATTTTCGAGAAAATGTCATTATGTATCTCCTGCAGCAGATCGATTCATTAAATAAAGTAATGGGATGCTGGAGACTTATGCTGTGAAGAAGTGTTCAGTACTGTGGATGTTTTCTTACACTAGACAGGTGCTTTCTTGACGACAAGAGGCAATCGACATCTTTAAGTCCGAATTGGCATATAATGCGAATAGATGAAGATGAGCTTTAGCCATGTGGGAAAACTGTATATGGATAAAACTAATATATTCTGGCCCAATTAGGTATGTCAATGGTTTAAGTTTGTTTTAATTTAGTAAACCAGTTCTCCCTCATTTAAATCTCTTGTCGTCAAGAAAGCATCTATCTAGTACAGTGAATTACCATCCTTCTTGAATTTGCTGTTTTAAAAACGCATCTTTATTGCGACTAATAGTTTTTCCCCTTATAAACGACTCGGGAAGCGAGAAAAATGCTTTCCACTTTTTTCGAATTTTTCTGAACGTCTAAAAGTTACAACCTTATATATAATCTGAAAAAGTAGATACCTAAGTTGTATAGTCATAGAGTAATCAATGTACAAGGCGAAAAATGAAAACTAACGATGAATGAACTTATCGTTACTTAACAGTTTACCGGATCGACAAGTGCAAACGAACTGATAAATGTGCAAAAAAATGAATATTCTAAAGTTATAAAAAATTAATTTTTATGAAACTTCAGCAGTATTATATTAACGAGGGATAAAGAGTTGTGCAGCCACATAACAATCATTTGTAAGTAAGCCTAAAAATCTAACTGGCGAACTTAATTAATTTTCCTGATAGTTTAACGTGTACAAAACTCCCCTAAAAATGCCGATCTTGCTCACCAAATATCATTATAATAAAATGTAATGATAAAAGAAATACTAAATGAAAATGGAGCAAAAATCAACAAATATAAACTGATTATCTACGGTAATAAAACAATAGCAGCATCAGTCGACAACAAAACTTCGTAAGCGTATGAATTAACTTTCGCAAAACATAACTACTCTTTTATTGAAATTTTATTTTAGATTGTTTTCGATGAAGATGATTAAATTTGCCGTATTAAAAATCAGAGATAATGGAGGAGTAGGTTAACAGAATTTCATCAACTGTTAATTTTGATAAATCAATCTATTCTTGCAATCAATTGATCGTTATCTTCCCGGATTTTTATGAACTGGCGAAAGAGTTGACAACTAGTGGAAAATAAACTACATTCTAATGTTGAATGGAGGATTGTAGGGTACGGTGACTCACCGGAAACAAAAAATTTTGATATTTGATTAGCAAAAAAAATTTGTTTAATTGAGTTTTCAGCGCTCTGCAGCCTGATAAAGAGAGATCAATATAAACCAGATGATAATATACAGGATCGAATCGAAAAATTTTAAAAGCTTCTTCGGTCAAAAGCGATTGCAGATTTGTCTTCTCCATGGTCAGTTGTCTTGTATGCGATAACTTTTTGAACCAGGGTACTTCAGAAAAAATTTTTGACATCGTTTTGCCTCTGGTTCTATGTGGTGGCTTTTTCAAAAAATTTTGAGCAAGATATAACGATCGATTGATCGCAAAAGTAAAGATTGATTTATCAAAATTAATAGTTGATGAAATTCTCTTAACAGGGGCCTACTCCTCTATTATCTCCGATTTTTAATACGGCAAATTTAATCATCTTCATCGAAAACAATCTAAAGTAAAACAGTAGTTATGTTTTGTGAAAGTTAATCCATACGTTTACGAAGTTTTGTTGTCGACTGATGCTGCTATTGTTTTATTACCGTAGATAATCAGTTTATATTTGTTGATTTTGCTGCATTGTCATTTAATATTTGTTTACTTTGTAAGTTTTATTATCCGTAGATGACTTTTTTTGTGTTATCAGAATTGACTGACTTCTGGCGACGTCTGTCTCCGAGTTGCAGAGAAATTTCCTTAGCTTTTTTTGGCTCTGCATCGGTAGATATTTTAGGTCATGCCTTTGAATAATTTTTCTCCCATGATTAAAAAAAATGCATTTTTCTCCCTTATGATTGGTTTATCCATGCATTATGTGACAGCCATTTTTCCGTATTTTGCGCGTACACACACACACTCACAGACGGACAATATTTTGTAAGACCCTAGACTAAAGTCAAAGGGAAAAGTAAGGATGCACTACCTATAATGCCAGATGCAAGGCAAACTCCGATTAATTTTTATGCGCCCAGCCAACATGGACCACAATAATTAATGTTAGCTTATGTTGAACTTACTAATTCAAATCACACTGCACCAATGCACTTCATCTTGTTTTGAAGTAGAATCTACTCTATAAATCTGCATAACTCGAAAACATTGATTGGGACTGAAGGTAGATTAGATGGATGAGACAAGTTTGACAGAGATGTAGAAGATACTAATATTTGTTCCTCCATATGTCATGTGTAACATGTGATAAGTTTCAACAAAATGTAATAGGGCGTCTAGACAATTCAGTTTGAGTCTGGGAATCACATCTTTAACACAACCCCGTTCAAACTGTGACTCGAATATTTTGCATTTTTTAAATGAAAGCTTGCATTTCAATTGTCTATTACTTGATAAATTTTACCGCTTGATTAGTGTTTATATCTTTATTGAAATTTTTTATTTTCCTTTTTTCTTTTTTAACGGATTGATGACCAATAAAAGAAAAAAACAGTAAATAAAAGAAGGGAAAATATCAAAATCATCAAGATTTTTCTTCATACATTTCTCTTTTTATTTTAATGGTATAAATCGTGATGAATGTGTTGCACCAATACCAGGTCTACCATGTTTAACTGGTTTATAGGTAATGGAAAATTCTCCCAAATAATGTCCAATCATTTCTGGCTTAATTTCAATTTGATTAAATGTTTTTCCTTGATGGACACCGACAACACATCCAACCATTTCTGGTACAATAATCATATTACGCAAATGTGTTTTGATAGCAGCTGGTTTTTCTAATTCGACTGCTTCTTTTTTAGCTTTACGTAAACGTTTAATTAATGCCATTGGTTTTCGTTTTAAACCACGTCCTAAAAATAAATTATTGTCAAATTAAACTCGAAGAACTATAGCGAACATATAACAGAATTTGCACTGTTTAGTTCAATTTTACTCTGACGTTGTCAAACTTTTATTAATCACACATACCTAAACGACGTCTAGCACGACAATGCAATAATTGCATTAACTGATCTGTTTGCATATCTAGTAATTGATCTAAATCAACACCACGAAATAAAAATTTACGAAATGTACGTTTCTTTTTCAAATCAGTTAAATTTGTTGTTGTTGCAGCTGCGTCGTCAGCCATTATTCTTGTAGACTAAAAAGAAATTATAATGAACATTAATGATGAATTTTATTCTATATAACAATAGAAACACATTTAGTAGACATCCTCCTCTTTCGTAACCATTTCGTCTGAAATTCGAAGTGGTCGCAGAGTAAGTGATTTCGGAGAAGATAATGTCGGAGTAGGCAATCTTGCAAATTTCATATTACGGAGTAAGTACCTAAACTTTCTCCTCCCTCGAAAATCGGTAACGAAAACTCTGACTAAGTGACAGAGATAAATATTAACTTACTTTTTATATGAATAAAAATTGAGAAGATTTTAAAATCTAAAATAAACAACAAAACTTTAAACAACAAAATGTTTTCGTCGATCACACTAGCAAATTGTCATTCTCGACTATCTAAAACGCATTTGGATTAGTCTGATCAATCAATACACAGACGACAACTAGATAAAAAATTTAGCGTTGTTTTTCTCGAAATGTTTTTATTATTATTCATATATACTGAAAAAAAATTTTATTATACAATTGAAAAAAAAAATTGTAAATAAAAAAATGAGAGAGAAGGAAAATGAGAAATGAACGAAAACTGAAGAGAGAAACACAGAAAAAAAAAAGCGACACTGCAACGCAACGAATAAAAGAATTGTTTTGGTTGTTTTTTCCAATACAATAATGAGAGTACACAATATAGTAAAAAAGATAGACGCACACACACACACTACTAAAAAACAGAAGCGCGAGCAGCAAAAGAGAAAGAGTATGGCACGCGCCGCTGCGTATTGTGTATTTTCAGATCTCAAAACAATATAAAGAGAGAATAATACTTAAAGGGTGAGTAAAAAAGCGGTTATGAGCGCATAGAATACGAACCACTATCCACACGAACCGAAAAAATAGAAAAAAAATATTGCAATGAAAGACACGCACACACAAGACAAGGGAGAGGTGGGTAAAGCAAACAATGCACCAAAAAAAAAAGAACAGAAAAGCGTACACATAGCAATGTTTATCATAATAAACGAGAGAAACGAGTATTATTTTATATTTCTCATATTTGAAAAGAAACGAAAACCAACCCGTATTCAAAGCAGACAGACAGAGAGAGAGAGAAAAACTATTGCATTTGGCATTTTTTTCTTCTAAAGAGACTATGCCATTCTAGTACAACAACTTGACTATTTGCTTCGTTTAATACTTCGCCTCTCGTAAAAACAAAGAGAAAAAACGTGAATGCGGTAGATACTGCAAGTGACTATGCAACTCTTCACCTGTTTTTCATGGCACCCGTTTGCTCACCATATACGCTTCTGAGAAGTAGAATTCTTTCCTCGACATTAGCCTGAAACAAAAAACACCACGTTCTCAGGTCTTGTTTTTGTTTTTCTAAAAAAACAAATGGATCAACTGCATTGTAGAAAAAAAATTCTCTTCACAGGTGTCTGTGCGTAGTAGAGAGAAAAAAACACATCATTTTTTAAATGATAAGGGGTAAAAATTGCTATCAGAAATTACAAAAAAAAACACGAACGGCACGACAAACAAGAAAAGTTGATAATAAATATATGGCAGAATATAAGTTTTTTTGAAAGGAAAAGAAAAACCAGCAGACTAGAGAAATATTAGATCAGTTATCCAAAAAGAAAGATAACAGTATTGTTGTTATTGTCTATAACACGCACACTCTGTATCGTCTCACGGTCATTGCTTTAAATATATAAATGAGAGAATACAAACAAACAGATACGAGGTATGTATATATGACAAAAAAAGATAGACAAACAAACGAACGATTACTCACTCATTGACTACTTTCTTCTTCCCCATTACCTTATTTTGTTAAGGCAAAACCTGAGCTTAATAAGAACGACAACCAGAACAACAGCAACAACAATAACAAAGAACTGTTATTTGCACTCAAAGAGCGTACGTACACAAAAAAAAACGAACATATACACGTACACAAAAGATAATTGTACCTATAAAAAAAAGAGAACATACATAAATACATACAAACAAGAAGAGAAACTGTCGACTTCTCGAAAAAGATTGGGTTATACAACTCGATTTGACTTTGAATAAGAATAATAAAAAACCAACGAGAAAAAACAAACTGATATACACACTGTAAGAAACAAACGAAGAGAAAAAACATTCCATTCTAATATAATATATAGTAATAAGATTAATACGAATAAGTAAAGTTTTAATAAGAAAAATTGATTAAGAATAAAATAGTAAAGAGAGAGCGAAATGTTTGTTTTTTGTTTGTGTTTGAGATATATCAATAGAAGAAAAAAAACGACGCTAGCAGGTTTGTTTTTATTCTTGTGTTAGACCAAATTATATTCTTTTAAATTCAATTGTAATATTGTATCTTTAACAGCAGCGAATACAAAACGGATATTTTCAGTATCTAAATATTATAAAAAAGAAAAAATTCAAACATTTTTAGACAACAATAATAACCTCGTTACAATGTCAGGTAAGCACCATTTTCGAGGTGATCTCTCAAAGCTGCGACTAATGTATACCTTAAAACAACGTAAAATGAAAAACAACAAGACATGACTCCTCAAGAACATAGATGTGTGTTCCATCTTTAAAAATGGTCACACCTTTGGACTGCATCTTTTCTTCTGACAGACATAAGGGTGTAAACTTGAAAGAAAATATATCGTTAATTCTATGTTTTTCATGCAGATTAGTCAAAAACACAAGAGTTAATTCTAATCATTCAAAGAGTACTACTCAGGATAAGAATGATACATGTCGAATATGAAGATCAAGTCTAAACTGCATGTTGTTATTTTTCCAGAAAAAAGCAGAGAAATAATAAGCCATGCCTTTTGAATTATATCAGTTAAAAAATGTGGATAAAAAAAATGACTACTCTCATAGCACAAAACAATTTTTCAAACATATGTCACTACATAAGAAGAAAACAAAACAAAATATATCATCTTACCGGTTGCACATGTGAAATGCGAATATATAATTTTATCACTGTCTGGATTTAAATCAACATACATTTTCAGTATAAATTCTCTTGCAGCTTGAGCATCTCGTTTAGGACCTAAAAATATCATAAAAATAAAATAAACCTGTACATAATATATACTACAAGATAAATGTGTACCATCAAATTCTGGAAAATAATCAACCAAATGTGAATGCATTATTTTTTCTTCAAGTAAATCTTTTTTGTTTAAAAACAAAATCACAGATGAATTTGTAAACCACGGATATGTTATAATTGTTCGAAATAATGCTTTACTTTCTTCCATTCGATTCTAAAAGAAAAAATAGATCATTATAATAATAAATTCAAGTGTTTCATAGTATTTTAACTTACTTCATTATCGGATTCGACTAGAACTTGATCATATTCACTTAAAGCAGCCAGAAACATAATCGATGTGACATTTTCAAAGCAATGTATCCATTTTCGTCTTTCAGAACGCTGTCCACCAACATCAACCATTCTAAAAACGAAATAAATAAAGTTTATTTAACTGTTGAACAATTATTTTTACAATTATTTTACAACCGAAAAATAATATTTTCTAAATCAAATGGATATTCAATAATTCCTGTTGTCGGTACTCGAACTCTTAATACATCTTGTTCTGTTGGTAAATAACTAGGCGAGGCAATACGATCAATACTATCCAAATAGCTTAAAAAGAGAAAAGAAAATATATATTTATAGAACAAATTTAATGATAAAACTTTACTATTTAGCAGAATCGGTTAGCTGATATTCTCTTCTTCTATCGTAGCATTCTTTTATTCCCGGATCATTCCACAAGCTTTTTATTGCTTCAACATATTGAGATTCAAATGTTGTCACTGTTTCATAGTCAACACTACGAACTAATAATGCATGCTCCTAAAACAAATGAATTAAATAAAATAATTGTTAGTTGGTGGTAGAAAGAAATATAGTAAAGATCTTGTGAATTATTTATTTTTCTAAGCAAACATACTTCATTTCGTTTATCTCTATATTGTATTTTCAATGTTTCCATCGCTCTTATCATTGAATGCATGGCCATAAATATATTTTGATACACCAACTTGACAAATGAACGTTTATCGTCTTCAGAGTAGCCTGAGCCATGGATAATACGCATCTGTTTTATAAACGTGCTCTTGCCACTTTCACCAGTACCTGAAAGGGAAGCAAAAAAAACCATTTATTTTAATAAATAGGTACGCATCAAGGTAAGAGAAAAACTGGAAACTGCTCTTCACATTACTCTAAATTCCCCAATAGTGTTCAAATAGTGTTGTGGATGGACAAGAAAAAATATCTGCCTTACAGCTACCGTTATCTGTGTGGTAGTGGCAGGAATCGATTCTAATCGTTCGCTGTCATCCCTTGAGTTGATAAGTTTCTGATATGCTCATTCACATCTTTACTAGTCATCAACTATAGCTCTGATTAGCAGTCTCTGCTTTACAAAATCTTTTTTCCTTTTCTATAGAAAACTCTCACTAATAGTTTTTATGTGACTTGTTCATACCACTCTTAGTAATTTCAATAAGAAAAATCTCTCACCTAATAGTAAAAGTTTCAATTCTCGTCTCTGATTCTTTTTATCGATCCGTAATTGTTTTTCAATTTCACGATTAATCTGCTTTTGTTCACGAGCTTCAGCAGACAAACAGCACATCATCTTTGCATCTTTTTTATCGAAAATTTTTGAAAAATTGTAAAATTATTGTGTCAAAAGACGAAAAAAGAAGAGAACGAGATAAACAACAAGCAAATAATAATTCAACAAAATAACTATATGACTAGTAAATTTTCATATAAAAAAACAAAAACCAGGTCACTGTGGATTTAATCAAATGAATTAATACTCAAAGACATAATTCGAACAATAACAGGAATATTTAAGATATGAGATCATTTTAGTAAACAAATAAATATGAGCGTGTATGCTTGTATCTTAATAAATAAAATAATCACACCATCTAAAATAAGAAAAATAAATCAAGAACATGTCTCATGTTATGCGTCAACAGATTTGTTGTAAGAAGTGAGTAAGAAACGGTATGATAATAAAGAGTAAGATCTTTAATCATCGGAAACACAGCAAAAAGTCTTAATCAGAAAAGGAAGAAAATAAACAAGGTACGCAGTATAAACGAATAAATTTTGATTGAACACTTTAAAAAAAGTAAGAACAATAATCAAAACAAATAGACACTTTACTATCACATGGGAACACAACGAATAAACCAACATAGAAAAAGCGGACAGTTGCACACGTTCAGAATTAATTAATGATATTCTTCTTAACTTTTACAAACGGAGACTAATCAGACGTACACTTTTCTACTGATTACTAAGAAATAACAAAAAATCTTCTTTTATTTTTCAGTTTGAAACTCTCCCTTTCTCCATAAAACATCTTAACAGGAAGGGCATGGATACATCTTCTATACTTCAAACCAAGATAGTGCACGGGACGTACTAGTCACACACACTTCTTAATACATATGATTCTACTTTTCAATCTATATCGTTACATAGAGGCCAGAAGAAAATGTTTTCGGAAAAAAAATAAATAAATAAACAAATGTGGTTATCATTTGATTTCATTACAATAACCGATACTTCCATATTTCTGAAATACCTTATATCAAGATAATAAATATAGAGGTCTATAAACAAACACTCCTAAGAATTAGAAACTATTTATATTACAAACAAATATGTCTTCATAGTTTTGTTTTTTTGAGTTGTAGAACATAATTTTGTTACGAGTGAAATTTTGTCTCAGTGGAAAAAAATGGCTGAAATGTGGCTTGTTACATAAAGGTTAAGTAGGCGCAGAAATGGTGAATAAAACTGAAACACTCATGCAAAGCGAAAATGATGAATAAAATGGATGAAAGAAAAGTTGTCTTTAATACAAAGATCACTGTTTATATCAAACAAAAGGGTTTCTAGATAAAGAGGCAAAACTGAAAAGTAAGTTTAAGCATTAACAATTGACATTTTCATTGGTGTGTTGCATGTTGCAATCAGTGTCCCTTCTCAAACGTTCATGCAATTACATCGAGCTCTTTGTTTCTGATTTCGAAGATGTTAACGTAGTAAAATTTTAGGGATCGGTGATGTAATTTGATGATTGAGAACCATTAAGAAATGAGTTAGAGCTGATGATCAGTCATTCACATGTTAGCATTTGTCATCAAGGCTAAACAAAGTACTAGAGCTTTACAAGATGTTCAGACTAAAATTAGTTGGCAACTTTGAAAAGAGAATTATTATTTATAATTCGTTTGTAAAGTCCTCTTTTTCTCACGTAAAGTAAACTGATTTTAGAAAGCGAACCATCGGTGATTGAGGATTTAGACACTTCGCAACGTCACATATCAAAGTGATAGGCGATTATTTCAGTATTAGTCGATTTAGCGTTATTTATTACTTTGTATTTATGCTTTGTGCTCCTTTTTGTTTTGAGTTCTAAATCAAATTATCTTCTCTATAAACTGTTCCTTGAAGTCCATATGTTCCTCATTAAGAGTTTCATGAAATTCACGATAGGATTAACGCATTGTTTTCTTCAAATAAACCACAACACACATGTTATTCTACCTAAACTCAAAGTTTGCTCATACATTTTATCAGATAGTTATATTTTGAAAAAGTTTCAAGTAAAAATTTCTGTCTGTTAGTAATTTCGTGTATTAAAATACAGTTTTTTGCAATATTTACTTTTGCAAATAATCAATTGTTGAAACCATTCTCGAATATACAATAGCAAAAGAAAACATTAGATTTTTGTGAATTTTGATTGAAGGTTCCTGATATTTTTTACTTCTCTTTTTCAGATAATTTGTGTTAATAGTCCAATGGTTAATGAATTTTAAATAACATCGAAAATGATTAGTGAGTACACCTTTGTTTAGGTTGAGAAAGATATGTCCACTGTAAGAGTCTGTGCGAATTTGCTAAGAGTCATATAAATTGTTGAACCACTACGCAGATTTTTAAGCCTCTCTCACCTAATATTTGACCGTTTTCTTTCGGAGACTCCTGCTTAGAGTTTATAGTGAATAAAATGACAGAAAAATATGCAAATTTGAAATCTCCTCTTGGACAAATGCTGGTAAGCGGAAATTAGTGAAAAAATGTGAAGTTGAGGTTTTCCAAAGTTAGAAAAGACGAACTCTGCTGTCAAAAATTTTGATGATGACTTATACCGTCTCAAACTCCTTACTTCTCACATATGACAGTTCAAAAATGATTAGGAAAAAATAAGAATCTCATATTTACTATGCTGAACACATTGCTAACTGCTGTTGATTGAATCTAAATAAAGAATTCTATTTTTAGACTATGAGAGTCTACTCTGACTAGTTTCGTTTTTTTTCTGTGACTTTTTGTTCATTTTGTTTTCAATGATTTAGAACATAAATCATCGTCTCGTTCTCATTCACGCGATCGTTCTCATTCGTCATCTCGACATCGACATCATCACGGTCACCATCATTCTCATCGAACCACAAAGCAAACACCACAACCGCCGCCTCTTGGTTCAAATCGAACAGTTATTTATGAAGAAGTTCCGATCGTCACTGCACCTTCTATCGAAAAACGACGTCCAACTCATTTAAAATCATCTGTAATAACTACTGTCTCTACTAGTACATTACCTCCTCCAAAACGTGTTGTGGAATACTCATCTCCAACATCCAGTCGCAATTCTAATAGTAATAATTCAGGTTCATTTTATCGTCGACATCCAGAAACTCAAGATCCAGAACAACAAAGACATCATCAACAAAGGATTAATTATGATATATATCATTCAGAAATAATAGACGATGAAGACATTGATGAAGACGACGGTGAACGATTTTCTCCTGCACCACCACCCGTTCAAACTTCAAAACACCACCATCGACAAAACGACAGTACGACAATCTCGAAAAAAACTAAACGACGCCATCAAAGTACGTAGAATTATCCAAGCGTTTCAAGATTGCAATTATTGAAGAAAGTCACAAAACCGCACTTTTGGACTACTACAACCTCGTTAAGTGTTATCTGCTTCTTTTTTTAAGGTTCAAGTGATCGATCAAAACGTCAGCGACAAGATGAACATCATTCGGAACCAGACGATGACGACGCAGAACAGCATACAGAGGATGAGAAAAAATCTTGGTCGAAGCAAAAAACAGAAGAAAATGATACTGAGATGCATGAAAATGAAGAAGAAGAAGATGATGAAGAAGAAGATATTCATGATCAATTATCATCACCAGAGAAGAAAGAAGTGAAAAAAGACAAATCACAACTACGAGAAAAACGTAAAAATGATATATTTATCTAATGATTTAACATGTAGATGATGAATGTCTTAGAATAAATTAGCATACCAAATTTTCTATTTTAACATAGTTCACAAGAACGTTTTTTGAAGCTCCCATTTGACACTCTAATGTACACATTAATTTATAGGAAGTAGGTGTTTCTTGTTTTCGAGATTTTACACTGGTTAATGCAAGAGGATCTATTATCTTTGTTTTAATTCAATCTTGCAATATTTTATACTATTTTTATATAATTATTTTTATTTGTTTTCTGTATACTTTAGTGTCAAGTAGCAGTCGATCCACTTCCGAACATGAGACAACACCTATTGAAGATAATGGTAGTAATGATAAACGGCAGCGTCAATCGTCAAATGAACAACGCTCAAGATCAAGATCATCTGTCTCACATAGTTCTGGTATGTTCCTTTACAATTATACCTGAATAATTGTTATATAGTAGCTGATTAGGGTACCTATTTATAAATACCTTCATTCATTTGACATTTATTTTAGACAATTCTCCTTCTACTGAACCTTTACCAGACCAACAACATCCGCATCGTAGTCGTTTTGATCATGATGAAGATGAAAAAGAAGAGGAGGGGCAGAGACGACATTCTCGAACTCATTCAAGTGATAACGACGATACATCCCCTGTGGAAAAAGCTCAAAAACGCCGTCATTCTTCTCCGCCAACACCTGATGAAATCGATGATGACGTTGAAGATGATGGAATAATAAAAGAAGAGTTTGAACCTAAAAAACCGTCCTTACCATCTTACTATCCAGCCATACAAGGCTGTAGACGTGTTGAAGAATTCCAGTGTTTGAATCGAATTGAAGAAGGAACCTATGGAGTTGTATTTAGAGCAAAAGAAACAAAAACCGGTAGGAAGTGAATGATACTAATAAAGATTATTGTCATTGTATGTATTCTTCTGTTTTAGGTGAAATAGTCGCTTTAAAACGTTTAAAAATGGAAAAAGAAAAAGAAGGTTTTCCAATAACATCATTAAGAGAAATCTGTTGTATATTAAAATCACAACATGAAAACGTCGTCACTGTTAGGGTACGCATCGCATTAACTATCATAAATAAAAAGTCTTCCATTGTCTTATGAATTTTCTAATTCTAGAATTATTTTTCAATTCTAATTTTTTTTCTGTTTTTTATCTCGAATAGGAAATTGTTGTTGGTAATGATATGAATCGTATATATATTGTTATGGAATATGTTGAACATGATTTGAAAAGTTTAATGACGTATACGATGAAAAAACCATTCACACTAGGTTTGTACAAATGACACAAATGATAATGTTCAACACAGGCTAGTGGGAAGATTTACTTACTTAAAAAAGTTTTATAATAAAAGTGATATTCAAATGACAATTTGTACGTTAGGGACGGAAATTTATTGTATGAAGCAGAAATAAGAGCCTAGTACTGCACTATCTAGCAGAATTAATTACTTTGCTTTCAAAAATAGCTCCATTTTTTTTATTTTTCTAGGCGAAATAAAAACGTTAATGTTACAACTATTAGCCGGTGTAAATCATTTGCATGATAACTGGATTGTTCATAGAGATTTAAAAACATCCAATTTATTACTAAGTAATAAAGGAATACTTAAGGTAAATAGTAACAATAAACTCTTACTGATTTGTTCTAACTTGGTTTTTTATTGTAGATTGGAGATTTTGGATTATCGCGAGAATATGGTTCTCCCTTAAAACCGTACACGCCTGTTGTCGTTACACTATGGTACAGAGCGCCTGAACTATTGCTTGGAGCTAAAGTATGTTTGCTCTCAGTATAAATAACTGGTTTAAATAGAAAAAAATTATACATTTTTCTAGGAATATTCTACTCCAATCGATATTTGGTCAGTTGGTGGAATTTTTGGCGAATTATTGTTAATGTTAGTTGCTGTCGTACTTTAGTAGAAAATTTTGAACTTCTGATTGGGTTTCTTTTTCTTTCAGGAAGCCATTGTTTCCAGGAAAGTCAGAAGTTGATCAACTGAACAGAATTTTTAAAGTAAGTTAACTCAAGTGAGAGTTTAACGAGATATTGCATCATTAAGGATTTGATTAAAAGTTAGTAACAATTAAACTCACTCTCAACTCGACTTTTTTTTCAGGATCTGGGTACGCCAAATGAAAAAATTTGGCCTGATTATAATAACTTACCAAATACAAAAAAGACGACCTTTTCCAATTATCCCTACAATCGTTTAAGAGCAAGATTTGATAATTCATTATCCGAAAAAGGATTTGACTTGATTAACAAGTAAGACTTAAACTATTTTCGGTATTGATTTGTGCACGTGCTCAGACTTCGTTTTTGTTCAGATTTTTAACATATGATCCATCAAAACGTATTACAGCTGAATTAGCTCTTAAACACACGTATTTTGACGAATCTCCAAGACCCATAGAACCATCGATGTTTCCCACGTGGCCATCGCGTAATGAAGAAAAAGATAAAATACCGGGACGAATGGGTACAAATAATGAACCAAAACCGCCGTCGGCGGGAAAAATGTATGAAAAATTACTGGTATGTAAACAAAATAGAATTTGGTACCTTTCAAGTAAATTTTCATTAGAAATGTTTGACCTTAGGTTGTAGAATAAAAATTTTCTCATAAAAACAGATCAAAATTTTTAAAAATAAACTATAAACTTTGCGAAAAACTCATCTCATTTTTTCTAGTCTAGTATACGCCATTGTTTCCTTGTTAAGAATCAGCGAAATTTTTGTTTCATTTTTTTTAGGGTGTCGATGAAGATATTAATTATCATTTATTACAACCCGAACAGTCAATTGGTTTTCAACTTCGAGGTTAAGTATTGTACCCACTATTATTTTTTGTATTTGTCATAGTTTCGATATATGTTTTTTGTTATATTTTGAAGTCAAAATTTTTGTCTTTTTCTGCAATTTCCGGTTTATGATGTACAAACTTTCTTTTTCCGTGTAATATGATCACGTTTCTCTGTTTATTCTTTTTTCGTATGAATAATTGCGATGAATTATGAAACTTGTTTTTAAAAACAAACAAGATATTGTATATATCCTGAAAACTATAATTAACAAAGAAATATTCAACATTTATTCACTTTCGATGTTATGTAGCATGAGCCTACTGGTATGAATGTATGGAAAGAATTAAAAATCTATCTTTATTTTTAAAAGAAAATGATAATTCTGCATGATATATCTACATTTCTTCATATAATAGTTGAATTATCCTTCTTAAAACTCTCAGCATACTAAAAAATCAACCAATAGTTTCGCCGAGCAAAATAATAGAATAACTGCATTAGTACTGTGCTGCATTAGTACTATGCTGAGCATGCATGATACTCATGTCACATTACTAAAGATATAAAACATGTATTAACGTATATTTTAATTAAATATGTATTATTTTAAGAAATAATAACCACAATCATCAGCTCAGGCTCTTCCATGATACTTTTTCTGTAGTTTCCAATACAGTAAAGATTTAACAACAGTGCCCGTCCATAAAGGCAGAAAAATCGGTGATATTTTAATTAATTACATTTTTATTGCTGTAATTCCTTCCATGCATCCTTACTATGTTTCTTGTATCATACTGTTCTTGCGATTGATTGTCAAAATCAATAATAGCTATTGCGGAAATCACTGTGCTATACCTTTGATATGTGCAGGTCACAAGCAAACAATTCAAGTCTTTCATAATACCAATATATTGTTATCAAAAGATCGATTGTCACTTGGATGAAATCATAAAGTAGCCAATTACTAACAAAAGTTCCTAAAAAATCCAGAAAAACTGCTGTTAAGAATTCTTTCCAAAAAATTTTCCAGGATTCTCAACTAGAGATAGAATACTAAATTTTATTTGTTTCATGATAATCTTAGTGTACAAGGCCAACAAATTTCTTTCATTGATCGTTTGTTTGTTTAAGTATAGAGCTTAATTGACATTTTAATTCAATAATAGTATTCAATAGTAGTATATAATAATATTTACTTCAATAAGTAAATTTTTGACGTATGATGTGGTTATTTGTGTTGAACAATATTATGAATATACTTTGACCGAATTTGTCAGTACTTTTGCATGCATAGTTGATGTTGCCAAAGTAATTCCAAAATGTATTTTTCTAACTTGTCTAACTTCACAACGTCTACCCACAAATAGTTGCTATATTAATAAATTTACAAACTAAATCAACAGTTTTTTTAACTTTTCGATTAATGATAGACATTCTGAATTAGTTGTCTAGTCAACTATAGAAATTGAAGAAAAGTAACGTATTTGGTCATATTTAGAAATTTGAAACTTGGTACCTTACTGTTTCGGAAGAGACACCAAATTAATTATATTAACAATACGATACATTTTAAATATAGTAAACGTTTGTAATATGAGAATCTTTGTAAAATACTGGCAATTTTATAGTTTCATTTGTTCGTGACATATCACGTAGATCACGATAATATTTACTTCTATTCAGTTTTTATAAGATGAACTTTAAAGCATGAAGAATGATTGTAACACATATGAATAATATCTCATACAAATTACGGGCACAACAGATAAATCGGTAGTTTTTTTATTTTGTTTATGTCTCTGCTTCTTTGATTTTGTTTGTGAAAGACACACTCCCGAATTTTCTTCTCATAACCTATTTAATATTTTATTCTAAATCTACCAAAGAGAAATTTAACGGTGAAATGAAATGTTAGTTTATTGCACGATTATATCTGATGGAATTCTGCCGTTATAATGGATTGCGACTAGACCATTGTGCGCTTAAATTTTAGAAGAAATAGGTTTCGCTTAGAATGACAGAATATATGGATAGTTTCTGGCGAAAATAGTGCATAATTAAGTTGCTCGATCTTTTCCTCTGTTTGCTACGAGAACAATTTAAATCGCTACTGAATATCGAATTTTTGCTAGAATACTCTCGTATTGTACTTGCGAGGAAACGTTCCCAACTGCCAAATCGCTTTCGAGCCGAAATCTAGCTGACTATAGGTAGTCGAGTATGCTGATTCCGAATATCAATATGAGACTGGCTGCTAGACCTCGAGAGACTGTTTTTTTTGGAAAACCAGTCTTTCAGAAACTCTAAAAAATAACCGAAACCTTTCTTAATAAGGCATGATTGTAGTTCGCAAATTTTTGATTAAAATGAGACATCTCCCAACTCTACACGACCTTTCTTTGCAAAGTTATAGAATTTACAAGGAAAGCCGTAAATGTTCATTATTAGCTCAAAGCTGCAGAAATAAGAAGAAATTAATTTGGGCTTTTCTTGTAAATTCTATAACTTTGCAAAGAAAGGTCACGTAGAGTTGGGAGATGTTTCATTTTAATAAGAAATTTGCAGGCTACAATTATGTCTTATTAAGAAGGGCTTTGGTTATTTTTTAGAGTTTCTGTACAGAAAACAAGTCTCTCGAGGCCTAGCAGCCAGTCTCATGTTGATATTCGAAATCAGCATGGTCGACTACCTATAGTTCACTAGGTTTCGGCTCGAAAGCGATTTGGCAGTTTGAAACATTTCCTCGTCAGTTGAATTTCTCACAACGGATCTATTGCATGTTAGGTTTTTATTGTGATTAATTTACGCTTTCTATGATAAATTCAGCAGTTGCAGCTTTAATGCTAACCATATGCGCTGAAGCATCAAGATTTTTGAAAATGTACGGTAGCTCAGTGACATTTTATCAACCATCCATTGCTTTTACTTCATTGATTTGTTTGTGTTGCCTTGCTTGAAAACGAAATGCTTCATTCTCTGCTTCCCACAATCTGAGACAAACTATGTATTCCAAGTAAATAAGGACAAACACTAATAGCAAATGTACTACTGAAATGAAAGGAAATTAGAAAACCAATAGTGCCACTAGCTACTGAAACTAGTAATATTAATTAACAGTGTGAGTATTCATATTTTTTTCTTGAGAAGAAATGCAACACATTTTTTAGATGATATAGTATGATATCATGTCGTATACTAAAGCTGGTGCCTATTTTTTCAATGACTGTAAAAGCACACGCATTGTTGTAAGAAAATAGATACGATATATAGATATTTGTGTCTGTAGAAGTGTGGTGAATAGGAAAAGGTAAATGTTTCTCCCTTGTTTACTTAGGATGTTGATAGAAATATAATGTGATAATGAATTCATTTTTAAAGAGTTTGTATTAATGCGTTCGTCCTCTGCAGATATCGTCAAAACCACTTATTTAGTTCATTTACAAGTATTAATATAGCAATCAGATCGTTTCATTTTCTGATTTCGTCTCGATTCTTCCCTAATTACTCGTTCTCACTTTCGATGTCCCCTTTGACGTTGTCTGATGTTACAAAGCCAATTAGAGACGAATCGAAAGGATACTTCATTTTCTTGCAAACTCTATAAGTATATTGCTGGTACCTACTATTCATAGTTATAATTGATTTGATGAAATTTTTCTAAATTATTTTGAAAAAAAGAAAAACTATTGATGCAAGAAACGAAACGAAAAGCTACACAATTTTTGCAGTTATGGATATAAAGTTCTTTATATAAAACAAATTTGTTATAAGAGGCTAGTTTGGGAAGGAAAACAAAATCATTACGTAATATAGTTTAGTCAGACAGAGTATATTTGATTAGTTAGTTCACTAGTGCTCTTCCAGACTATTTGCTGGAAACATTTTCCAAGTGTAGAAAATTCATTTTACGTTAGTAATCGGAGTATCTTATATTGTATCACTCAATTTAGTCATCACATTAATTACTGTTTTTTGTTCGATTTCTAGGTCATCAGGACACATTGCTACTTCATCATCTGACAGAAAATAGCCCATAATGGCTGTCGATCGTACAATTCGTATTTTAATAATTTCATGTGGTATATTGAGCTTAGTGTCTGTTATAATGTGTTTATACAGTATATCGACAGCCAACTGGTATCATAGTTCGATACAACGTATTGGTCTATTTCATACATGTAATATAACAATATCAAAAACAGCTAAATGTGAGAAAAACATTTATGCGAATTCAAATCAATATTCGAACGATCCTGTCAATGGTGTTTATCAATTGACATACAATAAACGATTTCGTGGTAGTGGAGGATTAGCAATTGTCGCTGTAATATTTCAGATAGCCTCAATCATTCTAAGTATTTATGCATCAATTATTTTCCTGCCAAATCCATCTGTGACCTGTTGGATATTGCCAATTATACAATTTGTTGTGTCATTATTCATGTTAGCTACGTTAAGTGAAGCATCCTATGGTATTAATATGAACGGGCAAAGTTCAAGTATTTATGAAGCAGCACTTGTTAGTACAATGGCTTCAACAATAGTGGCATCAATAGCAGCCGATAGAATTAATAAATTAAGCACATAGAGAATTTTTGGTAATTGGAGAAAATAAATAATCTGTGTTATTATTATTAATATATATAATACTTTTTTTTTTTTATCTCTGTATGCATAAGAATATAACGACAAGATAATCTGATTGCTCATTTGAATCTTAATATAAGATAATCTTTTAATGTATTAGTTTCGTCAAATACTGTGCCCCCCCTCCAAGTATGGTCAAAGAACTGTATGACATCCATTTCTCTAGCATGTATATACTGTCTAATATGAAAAAACTAAAAATAGCGTAGATACGAAAAACAACAATGTATTAAAGCTATGCTAAATATGGATAGTTGATAGTTCTCATGTACCATCCCATAATCTCTGAAACTAAGCCAACACTTTAAATCGGAAAGAGTTAATCGCTCTGTTTTACTATGTGTGGTTTGACATTCATATTCGAAAACCAATTATAAGATCGAGGTTTTGAAATGAGAAAAAATATGAAATATCAAACGTCACAAAAAAAGCTCTTGCAACGTATTGTTTTCTTTATTTTTGCTGCTACAGCCTGAAAAAAGGTTTTCTGGAAGGCAAATAGATAATAAGAATGTAGGCCGTGCAAAGCTCCATCGATTCCTCTACTTTGGAAAATCTATCACTAATTTGCTTTATAGAAAACGAAACGTATTGTAAACTGAGTATTGGAAGAAAAAAAAAGTACCATTTTTCAGGAGAACGACAGCACATCAAGAAAATCGAAAAGATTAAAACTAATGTAAGTTTGTACAGAATTGAGTGCTGTTCCAGAAAACGTCTTTTAGCAAAAAGGACGGAAGTCCGTTGAGTATCTTGTTTTTTTTAACTTTATTTATTTAACGGCAACAGCAAAAAATACAAAGATAAGAAGAGCAGGCAAATCGAAATAAAATCATTATATGCCTGGATGTATTCGACAAAATGAGACATTAATAAAACAGATAAGAGAGTAAAAAGAAAAAAATGAGAGATGGTGATGAGAGAGATAGAGAAATTTAAGTAATCAGAGAGAACTTCATCCATGTGACACTGTGTAAGAACAAACAATACAAAAGCATCAAGTCAATCAAAGCGTTTAGTTGAACGAATATATTGAAGAATAAAATTAAATATTGATAGTAGGTCATTTCTATTCAATGTACAGATAGAGTGATGGTGGAGTAGTATGTGATCTAAAGTGATAGGGGAATTTATAATACCGCATATCTGTTGAAACATATCCTGTCGCTGCTCTTCATAATCAATACATTCCAAAAAGAAGTGTTTTACTGTTTCCTTATCAGCACCATAGTTACATACCGAGGACTGTGCTAAGACATGAGTGAAAAGAGGTGCATTTAACTGAGGAAAACTTAGTCTACAGCGTGTATGGTGAATTTCAAGAGAACGATCCTACAATAGACTTCAGTATCTAAAACTTGTTAATTAAGTCTAATTAACTATATTTCTAAAACTAATGAAAAACTTGTAAATTTCTGATTAAAAGATGGATCAAAAGATAATTTATCATACTTAAAAGTAGGATAAAAATATTTCTAGTCATTATAATTACTTAATCTCAAATGTATTTCTGTGGAAGGGAGAAATATGTTTGAAGAGGGAAAAAGTTGCAAGAGCATTGTTTGGTACTTAAAGTTTTTCATATTCAAATTCAATCACAAAAAATTTTGTTTTCTACGTCTTTTGAAGTTTAGACTTTTCACTAGAAGGCAAACAATTCACCAACATATCGAAAACATGCAGAAATAATATTTGACATTTTTTTCAAGACTTTTTCATCGTAGACTGTTAACCGATAGGAAAAATAAAATTTTGAATACTTTCATTTTCTGATCAAACTTTCGCATCATTGCCTACTCTGTCTCTCTTCCTGAGTCTACGCTATGAAGTTCTTCATCTTGTGAAACGAGATAGGATTCATTCTTTAGGAAAATGGATGAAACTTGTAAGAAATAATATTTACAAAATCAAATTGACGATGAGACAATTATCTTAAAATTGTCGCAGATGATCTGTGACATACATAATTTAATAAGGTTAATTATTTATAATAAATGAATAGACCACAACAAATAATTAATTTAACCTTTAATCTAACAATTTTTTTTCTTTTTCTTCTTCAGATATATAGAACAGTAGATAGTTTCACTCTCGATGAGTAGAACCATACTGATTTTAGCATTTATTCATATAATTAAAAATACAATTTCTTTTTTCTGTAAAATAACAAATAATAAATTGTCTTTTTTGAAAGGATACTAAATAATGATTTTTCTAACAACTTCTAAAGTTATATTGACATTATGTTTATATAAAAATAATGTCATGTCACTGTCTATTTTCAGAATGTTCACGTTCATCCAGTTTGACTTGCTCCAGGTAAATAATATCACTCGTCGAAATATTTGTTACTTTTTATCCATATACTTACTGACTTGTCTAATAATATAGAAAAAACTATTATTATCATTATTCGAACAGGTTTTGATGATTATTTTCTTCCTTGATGTCAAGATGGGTATATAAAATGTATGCGCATAAATGAATGCTTAATAATAAACGCCGAGAAACTAATATTTTCTTGTTATTTAATCCTCATAGATGATAACGACCCTTAAAATCTCTATCAACACTATTATTCGACATACGAAAGAAAAAAATAAAAGCAAGCAATGAAGATCTATCTGTATGTATATTAACCGAACACTTTTTTTTTTTTTCTTGTCATTTCATACCATAAAGATTTACTTCATCTATTTTTATATTTCATATATATACACAATTGTTTTTATTTTGTTGTGGGCAATAATTTTTTTTTTTTTTATTTTCTTTGTTTTTTTCTGTATCATGTTGATAAGAGAAAAAAACAGAGACATCTCATTAACATGAAAAAAAAAATTTGTCGATAGATATTAGCGAAGAGGTAAAAAATATGGATGACAAGAATAATAATTTTTTTTTCGTCTTATAACATTAACACAAATGTTCATATTACACGTGAGATATATTCTGTAAATTTTTTCATTGATATTATTATTGTGGTTGTTATTGTTGTTATTTATTTTAAAAAAAAAAATATCATTTTTATACTGTTGACTGATATATTTCATCACTTATACAATTATTGTTATTTTCTAGATTTTTTTATAGTCGACAAAAAATTGACTTCATCGTCAAATTGTAATTGTGTGTGTGTGTATGACACATATACTTAATTTATATCGACATTATCGTTAGAAAATCTATCGTTTCATCTCTTCTTTATCCCTCAAAATAACTCTCAAAATAGTTTCATTACTTTTTTTCATTCATGGGCGTTATACGGGTCGCCCAAAAAATAAAAGCGAATGACAGTTCAGCCAAATATTCAAGATTGGGTATATATTTTGCATGATATTTGCTGTGACTTTTGCATGATAACAGGTTAAAATTTGTTTTTCCTACCATATTATTTGTTTTTGTTTTGTTTTTTTTTGTTTTATTTGATAATATTTATTAGCAAAAAATTTTCCAAAAATTTAGTAAAAATAATATTGATTATAAATTAAAAAATAATATTAGGAAGTAAATTTTCATCACTATTACAATGTGTATTAATCGGCAGGATTTCTGTTAAAGACTATTTGATGAATATTCAACATAATGAAAACAAGAGTATGATACAAAACCTTGAGAGATTGTTGTTTTTCGAATCGGTATAATTTTTTATAACATTAAAGAACAGAACAAGTGCATATTGTTCTCGTATACATAGGTGTGTATCATATGTCTTATTATACTGGTGTATGTCTATATTGCGTAGATGTATCCGTCAAGGAGATTATGGTATTTAAAACAAAAAGGGAAAAAATTGTGATGAAATCGGCAGTGGTGGTAGAAAATTGACAACGTTTCCATCAAAATGATGTATTAAATAAGACGGATAGACAAATTTGAAATTTTTTTATTAAAAAGATGATAAAATTTCATCTTATTTTCGTAATTAATATCTCTGTGTTTCCTTAGTCTTATGCAATAAGAAAGTACTGTTTTGTCTTACACTTTTATTTCCCATGTTAGTGTGTACTATTTCATATTTGAATTAATTTTGAATTTTTTTTTCCATTCTTCGACAAAGTTGTTTATAGAAGGGATCAACGATTATATATAATCGTACATGTGACTACTATGATTATCATGCACGAGTAGAAAATATTAAAAAATATTTTTACTCTTGCAATAATCTTAGCTTTTCAATGTTTTTTCCAAGATATTTCTTAACCAAAGATGTTGTCTAGAAGTAATGTTGATAGAATTTAATCAAATGAAGAATTTCATTCTGTAAAACTGTTTTTTTGTTAATGACATCTGGATCATTTACACTGTAAAAATTCCAAGACAGATAGAGAGAGAGAGAGAAAGAGAGATAGAGGACAGGAAAGAGAGAATTAGAGAAAGAGCAAGGGTCATAAAAGAAAAGATGGTTTTCGTTTTCACTTGAGATTGTTATTTTATTATTATTCTAGAAAAGGAAAAGTTGTTACATATCTCGCGATTAGATTAGCGTTTGTTGCTGCATTATTTGTATAGACATACATCTTTTGTAGTAAATATTAAAAGGCATTGAAACAAAAGATAAGGGTTTTGTTGTATCCACTAACAACAACAACAACAATGTTATCAACAACTATGGTAGATAAATCATGCGAACGTAAAAAAAATACGAATTGATTTCCCAAATATTTATGTTGATACCATGCATATTCCCATTCGAATCATTAACAACCAGACACACTCATCATCATCCTCTTTTGCCATTTAACATTATGTTTGATAAATAATAACAAATAAAAGCGAAGTTAAGCGAAAAAAGACGATGTTATTCATTGGTAGAGTAATTAATAATAGTAGAGAAGAAAAGAAGAACGGATAATATTATTAGATGAATCGTCTATAAGATTAGTTTTTGACAACTTCGCTTAATATCTTTTATTAGAAGGAGAGATGTGAAGAGGAGGGTGTTGTATTGATTGACGTTGGATATTAATCAAATACATACATATAAGAAGATAACTAAAATTAGACATTATGATGCAATTTCTTCTTTGTTTTCTACATGCTAAACTAATTGAATAATCTGACTCCAAGGACAACTGTATTTTAACAGCTAATTAAAAACTATAGAAAAACGATGTCTAGGCAATTCATTTCATTTTATATGTCATGAACTATTGAGAAATTTCTTATTTGTATTATCATCGAGATATATCGTATGTGAGAAGTGTACAAGGTGGAAAAAAAGTAAAGTACTAAAACTAACTAATCTTTAATAAAATCTATCTTCTAATTAATCCACAATGGTTTTTATTCGTTCGAAAGGCAACAATTGAATATTAATCATAGTTGTGACTGCAATTAATTTGCTTCAAGATTATGACACATTGATGAGTTATTCGCTGTGAATATTCTTTATATTTATTTTCAAAAGTCTATTTCATTGACTTTATTTTAGCGCTATTGATCATGACAAAAGTATGTTTATTACATTTTTAATGTAAAAAGACATACGATGAAACCGATTGAAACCTAGTAACTTCTTTTTATTGTAAAAAACTATTTTCTCAAGCAAAATACACTTAAATCCAAGTTTAAGTATATTTTTATTTTTCTTCAAAAATTTTAATTAATGCGTTTACTTACTATGTTTTTGAAGCAAAACGCATTTTTTTTTTTGATTCTAGATAGTCAAAATTTGTTACTATATTCATATATCATGCTCTCTTCTCATTTTTTTTTAAAAATTTCATAAATTTTCTTGATCGATCGTTCCTATTGAGTCGTTAAGACTCAAGGATATAGTCCTCTTACTATGGACAGTAGTACTTAGGCTAAGTATCATAGTCTATTCCGTTTTTTTTTTTCTAAAAACGGCATTAAACACATTCTAGTGGAATACTAATACCTATAAAAAGAAAAAATCAATGGGATAGTTTCTTTTTTTCTTCTTCTATTCATCATTCACAATAAACGGTTATGCAATTTAAGCTTTATAGTATTGAGATATGTTGTACATCTGGTACCCATTCATTTTCTATTCGAAAAATACTTTAAAATATTCTCTCAGATGTCTTGTTCTCTGATATAAAAAAAGAATCCACAGAGAACAAACCGCAACTATAGAAAGATTCACAACGAGAAATATTTCTTTTTGTTTATTTTTCAATCCTAAAGTTAAAAATTCTTCTTTAAAATTAAACTAAACATGTAAGACAATATATATTTTTTTAAAAAATTCTGTTTTTTTTTTCTTGTTTTTTTTTTAAAATTCAATTTGAGTTGAACAAACGAGAGTAAAGATTTTTCAACTATAGATCCATAGACTGTAGGTAAAAGGAGAGAAGTAAGACGGTTTTTATAAATATCGTTCTAATAAGGAATTTAACACTTTCCTTTCATAAGCGAAGTCTCTCTCTCTTTGTTTCATTTCGTTGTAAAATATTAATGTTCAAATTAATTAGCGATTCTTAAGTTATTTTTAACGCTGCATGATCATCATCATTCCCGTAAATAAAAAATTTGTCCCAATTCACATTAACCGTCCCTTGTACCCTAAAAAATTTTCTTCTTTTTTTTTTTTTTTTTTTTTCAAAATTCATCAAAGAGAGGAAATAGAAAAAAAGAGTGAAACACAGACTATCTAGTTTTCTCTTGTCATTATACTTTTTTGTTCAAGAGAGACCTTACAAACAAATCATCAAACAGCGTAACATATTAAAATTTCTTTTTAGTTGAAAAGTATCCCATTTTGTTATTCCTGGCGGGTGAGCTAAAAATTTATTTCCAAATAATTTTTTCATGTAAAATTTTATAATTTGTTATTGAATTATATACCGGATTGTAGTCAGCTCTTCTAATTTATAAATAAAGATTTCGTCCAACATATATTTTATTTACAATAGACAAATATTTTTAAAGATGTTATCAAAAAAATACATTAGACAAGTAGATAATTTAATAATAAAATGTCCTAAATCTGAATGCTATTGTAATTTCAATAATCTCGGGTCCATCATTTCAACAGGACTTCAAATAAATTTTCTTTAAAATGTATTTTTTTGAGTAATTCTAACTTAAAAGTGAGTGAAAAACTTCTTAGATAATTTTTTATTTGTGTTATCCTAAAATATTTTCTACAATTTTCAAGTGACAAAATGAAGATATTTTCTTTTGAACAGATAGTCCCTACTCTAGTGAATAGTTTGACATATATTACATCTTACAATAGGTTAACGCATAAGTATACGCAATAGTATCGGTTTTGTTTTCTCTCTGATCATTTGTCTAATATATTTTTTTGACAACATCTTTAAAAATATTTGTCTATTGCAAATAAAATATGTTCGACGAAATTTTTATTTATAAAAATTAGAAGAGCAGAAAATTGACTACAATCTGGTATATAATTCAATAACAGATTATCAAAGTTTACAGGAGAAAAATAGTAGATAAAATTGTTTGCAAACTTTCGACTCACTCATTATAAAACAATTATCAGTAAACTATAGTTTTAGTCTATAGTTGATGAATTATCAATTTATTTTTTGACTACATGCATACTTGATACATAGTAGAACAATTTTGATTGTAAATGTAATTCTTTTAGAACAAAAGAATTTTTAATACCAAAAAAGAATTTTTGACATATTAAGCTGTTTGATAATTGGTTCTTAAAATTCAATATGCAAAACTTAGTAGAAACTAAATCACTGTATTCTTCTCTCTGTTTATGTTTTTTTCGGGATGCAAATGACTATGGTTCGAAAATAGGCCAATCTCCCAGTAGTAGTAGTGTTATTCGTCGTTGTTGTTGTCGTCGTCATCATAAGGAAGTGCAAGAAGAGAATAATAATTATGATATGCATTCAAGAGTAACAACATGTTATTCTTGTGTACCTGTTTCAATTCGATTACAAAGTAATAAAGATCAACAAGTAACAGCACAATTACTTTATCAATATGATCCAAATGATCAAGAGGTAATGAGAGAAAACACGTTTCATTGTCAGAAATGATAATGAAGTGTATAGAAACAAAGTTTTTTATTCTAAAGTTCTATAGAAAATATCCTGAGATGTTCATAGTGTTTTTTTTCTAATATATTTCATTCAAGTGTAGTTTTTATTACACCATTGCAAATCTACTCAAAGTAGACATCAGAGATTAGTTAATTCTTTCATAATGAATAAATGACAGTCGATGTATGAACCGAAAGTATCATGAAAAATAATTCCAAAGCTATAGAAGATTTTTGATCACCGGGATACTATCGAATATTTGCATAATTTCTACTAAACGTCTGTCACTAGCTTTTTGCTATTCGGTCTGTTCACGTAACGCGTGATTTTGTCACGATTTTTGTTGTTTTGTGAGTCTCTTCACGTTCGAACAATAGGAAACCAAGGAACTGTTTACATCTAGTCTTGTAGAGAAAAGTGAGCTGAACAAAATGAGATATTTTCTGACTCTGCAGAGTAATATTCGATAGTATTCCCGTGATCAAAAATCTTCTGTAGCTTTGGAATTATTTTTCATGATACTTTCGGTTCATACGGTCTAAATAGACCTTGGTGGGTAGGGTAGTACAAGGGTTAATGAAAATGAGTTACTGATACAATAAAACAGCAGCATGTGGCAGCTGATAAAACACTTACTTCACGAGGGATGGATGTTTAGTATAGTTATGGATATTGGATCTCAAGTGAGAATCTTCTTATTAGACTATCTAGGATGGAACCATAGTTAGTATCAGATCCATAATCTGAAGATGGTACAAATTTCTGCGTATGACATACTGCCTCTTACACAGGATTTCTCCCTCGAAAATATATAGTTACACCTTAATGAATCTAACGAAAGTATTCCGCTAAATGAGCAAAAACAGTTATCTAGATACATCTGGTAAAATGGTTGTACTAGTGGCACGAGACGATGCATCACTTGAAGAAGTTATCGGTAGCGGAACGTCTTAAAACGTGATGTGTTTGATAAATTAGTCTATCTTACGTCAAGTAACAACTTTTTCCTCACGATCTTGAAATCTAGTTCAACTAAATGTATCTAGCAACGAATCACTCAGTGAAAAGAAAAACGTTCTATTGATTGGGTTTTACGTATCTATGAGAGACAAATTCACTAAATATACATACTTCTGGAATGATATGAGCGGAGAAGATGTTTTCATAAGTATTGTTATACTTGATCTGCAGAGGTAGATCTGTATCTGTTTGAGCATATGTGATATTTTTTATAACAGCTCGATGAAAGTAATATATAAAGAGATTCGTCAACATGCTGATATATTGAAATTGACACAATGATGATTGACAAGTAACTATTGAATATGGTAGATGTTTTGCCCTATTCTATAAAAATATTTATGGTTAAAAATGCACAATAAAATAGGATAATTTAATATACTATAGTTTGTATTGTGTAAAACTCAAAGCTATACAATGCTATCGGCGAAGACGAAAAAATGTACAATATTCACATCTACATCGGCTATTTTATTTTTTAATGCTGATATGGTATTTTTATAAATTTGAATGTTTAAATTCTTCTGCGCTTTTGTATTCATAGCCTCACCCGTCATTATTTCCATAATTTATAGAAATAAAACATATACATATTAACAAAATCATTTTTTTTTCTTTTAGCTTGAACATTTTACCGAAGAACAAATTCAAGGTATCATTCTTTTTTTTCCTAAACATTTAACAAAAATTTGCTTTCTTTGACTAGCTAAAATTATTTATCAAATTTGTCTATTTAGAATTTCGACAAGCATTTTTATTATATGATAAAGATTCTGATGGTGCAATTTCTCCAAAAGTGCTTGGTAGTGTAATGCGAACATTAGGTCAAAATCCGACCGAAGACGAATTGAAAGGATTAATTAATGAATTTGATTGTGAAGGTAAAAATTGTATAAGCGCAAACACACACACTCTCTTTCATTATAATCGTTAAATGTATTTTATTTGGATATTAAAAGTCATCATCTACTTTATGTTTCGACTTCATTTAATTGATGACTTCATAAAGGTATACACTTGTTAGCTTAAACATCTGTCATTGTGTTAAACACACTTTTTAGTCTACTGACACAAATGACGTATGTGTATATACATCAGAATATATAGTATGTGTGTAGAGAAAACGGAAATATAGTTAGACGTTTCAATGTTATAGATCGCTTAAGAATTCTCTAATTTTCAATGCTTCTTTATTCTGCTAAAAGTTTTTGTCTCTGTAGACTAAAGAGTGTATCTATAGAAGAAGTTTAAATTTACTACCATCCCAGGCACGAATGTATACCCGCTAAACCACACGGGTATCCGCGTGTGATTTTATTTTATACAGGGCTCATGTCGGTTCATGCGGATATCATACCGGTTCTCGCCGGTGGAGCGCCGGTAAACTGGGGGTTTTAACCGGTTATTCACCGAAAAACCCCGCGGGTCTCGAAGTTTGTCAATTTTTCGCTCGCTTTTTTGTAAAATTAGCATAAGCGGTTCTCACCGGTCTTGATTGCCGTTGTCTGCGGTTATCCATGAAGCATATACGGTCACTGTGGTTGCTACTGAAATAACTTTAGAAACGGCGGGTATCGGTGAGTGGTTTTTTTCTTGAAGAAATAACCGCCGGTCAGTGCGGTTGGGTAACAACAACTCATTCATCGATTTATTTTGCGATACTATTAGTTATATAAGAACACAAGTTTTGTGCAGTTGACATATAATTTTGAACTTTTATAATTTCTGTGTAGTCAACATAATAAATCAGAGAAAATGGTTCCCAGAAAATCAGTAACACTCGCTTTTTAAAAAAGGCAGTGTGCACAGCCAGATCTCTCTCAATATAGAGAGACCAAAGGTCAGACCCAAGAACGTTTTACTCAAGGTTTTCGCCGGTTTTGAGCGTTCTTGTTCTCCTTAGCTTAAAGCAAGCTTTAGGAGAGAAAACCATCTTGATAGGCGATTCTAGTAAAAAATTTTCGAAAAACTATGATCAGCGAGAACCGCGGATGCGTTTTAAAAGGGAGCGGATGAATTGCTCCCTTTCTAAAATAACCGCCGATCTAGGCGGATCTCTTTTCTTCCAACCTCTGTGAATCGCAGTTTTATACAAAAAGTAACTGCCTTCATCTGCGGGTAAATGGAAAAGTGCGATTCTAGCCAATTTAGCACACACGTAGATCTCTGCGGTTTTCACCAAAATACAACCGCCATGAACCGCTGCTATATCCCAACGATGCAAAAATAATATCAAAAACACACCCGCGGTTTTTGTATGAGAGACCGGTTATTGTGTCGCAAATCGTCGGTTTTGACCGGTTTTTCTGCTTGAAAATGAACCGATGTGACCCGTATTTTCGATCGGTTTTTTCTATTAATTTTCGTGTACGGGATACATCTGTGTGGATTGAAAATGAAATTAGAACATAAAGTGGTTGAAAAAATTTTGCTAGTCACTATATGATGTGATATTTGTTTCATGTAGGGAAGGGTTTGATTGATTTTAATGAATTTTTACAAATGATGGCCAAACGTGCAAATGAACACGAATCAGAAGAAGATGAACTTCGAGAAGCATTTAGAGTATTTGATAAAAATGGGAATGGATTTATTAAAGTGGCAGAATTACGGTAAATAATGACGAAAATAAATATAGTGTGTTCGAGCTATACTCGAAAATTTAGTTTGATCTGTTAAAAATAACGTCTCTTTACTGATCGAAAATTACTGAAAAACTTTTATACCTTTTTTAATTATCTACAGACGAAATTATTTATTAGTAAAAATACTTTCTTAGATTATAAAATGTAACAATTTATGCTTTATTTAGGCACGTGATGACTAATTTAGGTGAACAATTTTCCGATAATGAAGTTGATGAAATGTTGCGTGAAATTGATACAAGCGGTAATGGAATTATACGTTATGAAGGTAAAAAACGTTTTTTTTTTTTTTCTTTTAAAAAATACATAGTTTAGATTTACTTTTTATCTTTTCTATATTTAGAACTTGTAAAACTTGTTATAGGAAAATGATGATTTCGTCTATATTATTCTTCATTTGTTATTATATATAATCTATCTGTGATATAGTATGATGGACAATGAAAAAGTGTGTTCAAATCTATATATTCTTGTTTTGTTTTTATTTTTATTGGAAAAATGTGCTCATATAAAAATATGTATGTATAACACAAACAATACTCAATTTATCTCATTCCGCTTATATATGCATCATTTAATACATGAAACGAATCTCACAATTGATGCATAATTTTATATACGATCATTATTAAAATACGAAACAAATGTTTGATGTTATATTCTTATGTTAGCCTAGTTGGCTTCTGAATACTACATATAATAATAATATATACAGATTCTTTTGGTACATATTATTCCATTTATCTTATTTTTAAAAACTTTTAATAAACTTGTATTGTTCATTTTCAACTGTTAACGTTCTGTATCATTTTTATTCCGTTTTTTAATGTTGTTCTTGCAAAAAGAGGAAATATTACGATCTAAACTATAAAATTGAATCAATTCTAATCAAACAATTAAATAATTTACAATACAATACATTACACATACTAATTGAAAATAAAAAGAAAAAATTTATGTTTTAAACCATTACGTCAATATTTTCAATAAAAACTTTGAGTATGTAACAGAAAATTCTTTAGAAATTCTTTAGCAGTTATATACAATAGTTCTGATTGTTTGATAAACATATTTGAGTAAAAACAAACGTTGTCTATAATTTTATGTTTATATCATTACGCTTCGAATTCTCTTCTAAATATTCCAGGCATAAATTTTGCTACCGATGTTTTTCTTGTTATTCTTGTATTATGACTGCTGTCGTTGTCTAATGAAAAATAATAATTTTTTTGATGAAATTTATCGATAAACGTTGCTGACATACGCTGTGTTTTTTGTAATAGAATATACAATAGAATGATCTCTAGATAATGTATTAATTTAGAAAATATGGCTACACCAATCAATGCACCATTAAGTGAATAAAAATAATAGGTATAATTTGAGTTTGTACAATGTTCAACATTTTGAAGTAATGCTATGAAACTAACAATAATAACGGCTGTTGAAAATATAGTAGAAATAAAATGAAATATGAATGTGAGAAGAGAGATATTGGCATTTTGTTTCCATAATAGAAGCCAAATTGATATGGGTGCTAGACACAAGATTGGAAATGACCAAAAACCAACACCAATTTTATAAGCACATGTATTTGTTACAGTTAAAACGATTTGTAACGCAAGAATAGCGAATGTTGAAAATAATTGTAATAATGAAACTGAAAAATGTAAGAGAATTTTTAAAATAGATGAAAATTCAAAATGAATATGATCATTAATTAAAATAGGTTGAATATTTGATAATTGAGATGGCTCTTGTTTTCCGATTTTATAAAAATGAGAACGATATGGTTGATATGAAGGTGACAAAATACGATCATCAGGATGAGTATAATACATAACTTTGAGAATCACTAAATTCTAAATAGAGAAACTCGTAATAATAAAACTCAAAAAATATATTTCAAGTTTTAATGTATTATACACTTAATCTTTTCAATCCTTCAGGATATTATCAGATAAAAATCCTTGAATGTATATATAAAAACTTGTTTACAACCATTATGACTTACAGGGATATAATTTGATTAAAACTATTATTTCTACTATGTTTTGAAACACATGTTTATCTGTAGTTAAGCATATATAAATGATTATTTGCATTAAGATCCTTTACTCTTTTTCTTCCTTTATTAACAAACTAAAAATACCATGACTATTGTATAAATTTTATTCTGTTAAACACACAGCAGTCTATAGATCAATTTTTTTTCTCTTCCGCTATAGGAATGTACGATACTCGTTTGCCAACTGAATTTTTTTCTTTCTTCACTTTCTACTTTATAATTACGAATGGATTTAAGACATTATTAAAAGACCATGAATTTTCACTTATTTTTAAAAAAAAAGAGTCCAAAAAGAAAATTCGTTATGCACACATATATATTTATATACCGTACAAATAAATACAATATCGATTACGCACATATTAGTAGGAAAAAATGTCGAAACAAGGACTGGTATAAGAAGGAGTTGTATCTCCAGTTTTAAGTGTCGCTTAACATACACATATATTTCAATCATTTTCACTTGAAGTAGTACAGAAAGAAAGAAGAGTAGTATAGTCACTTGTAAAATATCACCTTTTGAAAATAATATTCACAAAGATATTTCGGTATAAGTGTCTCTTGTATCATGTCCTTTTTTCGATAAAAGTGCGTATTTCAATATATGTTCAATGTAAGAACATCTCTTTTTTGAAAACAAAATTGACTAAAGGTGCACTAGAAAGTCAGTAAAGATTATTTTAAATCAAGTCAAGTTGCAAGAAAGAGAGAGCAACTGCGATCTATATTTATGTTTCCAATATCTTAGATTTATTTGCAAAGCCGTTATACTATTTTACCAAGAGGAAAATATTCTGTGAGTCTTTTCGTTGCAGATTGGTATGAATTTTCAAAATAATGGATAAAATGCACTAAAAGCCAAAAAACATGTGCACTTTTAAGATAATATTGAGAGCTTATTATAATCTTATAGGACACGCGATAGTCACGTATTGTAAAAATCAGCATAATTTTTGATAATCCATTACTTAGTTTACGGCTCACGTATGTCTTAATGCATTTCAGTCTACCAACTTTGACCGCCACCTATGTTAAATAGCTGATATTCTTCACAAATCAATGCCTTTTTATTTAGAAAAGTATCATATGGTGGGAAAAGATTACCGAGATCAAAATAAGCCTGCTTCAATGTGAGCTGTAAAGAGACAAAAAGACAGTTTCTGATTGGCTAAAAAGTCTATTCAGCTTAAAACAAAGATTTTTCTTGCTGCCTTGCGCTCATATATGCATATATAAAGACCATGGCTTCTTTTCGTAGGTTTTATTTTTCCAGCTTGTTTTCTCATTTGTATGAGTAAGCAACGTAGCTAGCTTTTTGCTTTGAGCTTTTAGATGAGGCTACAGCGCCGCAAATAGGTTAATACAGTTTATTCGGTCCTACAAAAACTCACGCTGACACTACTCGTCCGCGATTTCAGCCGATATTCATTGATCGATTATACCCTGATTATTGCTCTGATTTTATCTTTGCAAGATGAGTTCATATTTGATTAGAAACTAAAAGTTCGATAGGGAAAATACGCTGGAAATCTTGATACACGTTTTTCTCGAACACTTTGTGACATGTCCGGACGAAAATATTTTTGTGTTAAAAAATTCTAGCACGAAGATTGTTTGTCTGAATAAACTATCATAGCCTAATTAATCTAAATTTGCATCCAAATCCAATTCTAGTTAAGGCCTAACTTTCTGCGGTGTGCTTTCTATTTTAAAAACGATATTTTACACACACGTCGTCTTCTCTATCACATTACTCATTTATTGCTCAACCTTGTGACATCGGCACCAATCGCCGTTTCCTTCAGAAATTAGTCTGTTTACGTCGACACTTCTAGTTCAATCAAACATACACAGAAACGGGAACGTTTTTCCTGTTGATGTATTTATATTAACTGGAAGAAGCAACGTAAATTACTTGTAGTTTACATTACAATCAATGACACTGATTCACTTTTATCGAAAACATGAACTCTGGCTTATTTTTTGACGGAGATGTGAGGAGCGCGCCTTTATCATGTGATCAACTAGATGATTGAATCACGCTCGGTGCTTGTGGCATCCATAAGCTGCAAAGTGTTCTTTTAGTTGTTTCAGTGTTTGCTACGATTTACGATTTAGTATTTGTTTCAATTTTGTGGCATTTATCATCATATATTGCAGTTTTCTTTCTGCTCATTTAATCATGTCATCAGCATATGCTGATTATGATAATCGACCAATAAAACCATTGAATAAAACTGAGCTGCTGTCAGTATTAGAACAACTACCATTGGTTGAAAGTGATATAAGGTAATTTGTAATCACAAGTGTATTGTTAGATAGTTTTCGTGCCTTATAATTTCAAGTAGAAATAAAACAGTTTGTCTCCTTCCGCATCTACGATGTTCACTGTTGTCCTCGTTAAGAGCTAAGAGTTGGTTTTCTCATTTCTAGTCAAAATAGTAGTTCAAATTGTTCGACAAATCAGCGAACTCCTCCACGTTTGGCTTATTCGACACAACAAAAACCATATCCTTTGTTGGCTAACGTTGCATCTTCATTGCTGACATCTTCATCGCCTCTTAATGTAAAACATTCACTTCCGATTTCATCCCAACGAAAAAAATTACTTTTTGCTTCATCATCAGTCTCAAAATCTATTAAAAGGCCGATTACAAATCAAAAACGTGCGTAAAAATAAATAACCTTTATCTTTCATTTTTCTTGCGCTATAAACAAGGGGTATGTTGAGTGAATAATCAAGCAGTTTATATTAAACTTCGATCTCTGCTCTTTGTGCTCTTTGGTCTTATACTCTACACGTATTTCTCTTGATTTAGAAACAAGTGATTATTGTGTCAAACTTCGCGAAGAACAATTACAATTGAAAAATGAAAATCAGCGTCTTTTGCAGGAAATTGAGTTTTCGAAACAGGTTAGTTTAGATATTTTAGAGAAAGTGTTGTTTATAGTTAGTTCAAATTTTTCGCGCCATGTAGACATTTTTCATCGACCAATCCAACATGAATAGGGTAGATTTATGTCTGCAAACCTCGCACTTAGTTCTCTAGACAATATCATCACTAGGATGAACAAGATATATGTCTGATTTGTACACTGGAGCCTTAAGGGTTATGGCTGCTAAAGCATTTTTCTCTTTTTAGCAAAATCTGATGTTCAAGGAAGAAAATGAAAAATCATTGAATGAATTTAAGACTGGTACGTAATATTTATATAAGGTGCTTCTATTGCTCATTTTGGCATTTATTATTTTCAGAATATCAAAAGCAACGAATTGATTTTGAAAATTCTATCAATGACAGTGAACGTCGACTACTTGAAATGGTGAGTTGATCGCTTTATCCATTTCTGTGAGTGAAAAATTTCATGATAGATATGCTCATACAACTTTTTCATTAGTTGTACAGTGGTAATATGTCTCTTTATCTCATGGTAGTCGACTGACAAACTTTTTGAAGGACATGAGTGTTCTATTTTCTATGCTCTTTGTGAAGTCTAAGCTCAAAGCATGCGTTTCTTTCGAAATAGTTTGCTCCCTACGATATGTTTGGTTTCAACATTGATTTCTAAATTTACGACTAACTCACTGTTTCTGTTGCGCACTACTTGTTTCGAATTTTTTCTTCAGAAATGTGCTCATGAAAATGAATTACTAACATTAAAGCAGCAAATGGATAATTTAAATCAAATGATAAAAGAAAAAACCGACGAATACGAAAAAGTATGTATTAATACACTAAAAAGAGTTAGCTTAACAGTGAAAAGTTTCTCAGCGTACATCACTTCAAACAAACTATAGACAAAATGTGTTTACATCCGCTATGTCAAATCGATGGAAACTAAAGTGCTTGAAATTTTTTCAGTTCTAAATAATGCGCTCGTTTCGTTTTTTTTCTGCAGATTGTTGGCGAATATTTAAAATATAAACAAGAACAAACTATAATCATAAAGTGAGATTTAATATTCATTTAGATCCTATAATGTTGATGATAGTAAAAATCGCAATAGCAAGAACTGCTTTACGTATATGCGGTCTACGATATTTTATATATTTTTTTTTGTTAACAGTGATCTGCAACAGACAGTTCAGAATGTTCAAAAATCGTTTTGTGAGGACCATCAGGTTAGCTAAGTTAACTCCTGCTGTTTTTGTTTTTTATATGTATTCGGAATAATTTTGTTTCAGAATCAAATGGTAGTAGCTGTCAATACTCCTGCAACTAAAATCGCTGCTAATGTGATAGCGACATCAGCAGGTAAAAAGAGTTTGATAGAGAGAAATTGGTTTCATTGGTTAGATATTAGTTAATGTACCGAGTGGTATCATTTTCAGTTTTAGGAAAACTCTCACTGTTTATCAGTTCTCTACAGAAGAACGGAATCTCTTACTATGTGAAAAAAGATGATTGCTTCACGTATGACGAGTAACTAGTATGTCCATATAAAAGTTGATGACTTTCTCCATCGGATAAGGAACAAGTTAATAATTTCAATTACTTAGAGTTCCTAAGAACTGGCAGCAGGTTCCGTTCAAAAGAAGTGAGCTGGTAATCAGATCTTATGACTAGTTCTAAGGAACTATAAGAACTGGAACTGTTTTACCCTTAATTATACAAATGAAACAAAAATATTTAAGTTTATGTTCAGTTTTAGATTTGTTTCCGTTGTAAATAACTTGTTCTACTTTTTTAGTTGATGATTCTTCTTCATCCAGTTCAGTTGCGACACAGTTGAAAGTCAACAATATCCACCCGTCTTTATCATCTCATCAGACAAAGTAAATAGTTATTGTGTGTTTACGCATTGATACATTCATCTAGAAGTTTGACATAACTAGTTGAATTTGTTAGAGAAAAGCAAACGTATGAGTAAAAATGAGACTTTTTTGGCAAAATTTTAAGCTTTTATTTTCTGAACTGTGTTTATGTTTAGATTGATTGATCAACAAATACCAACATTACCACGTGTAGTAAGTACAGTACATCATCATACTTATGTTTCTAGTATACTTGACTTTTTTCTCAAACAGAAACGTCCAAATGTTGACGGCAATACTGAAACATTACTATCAGGAACGAAACAATTGAAAAAATCAACTGATCTGCTGAATAAGTAAGCAACTTTTTTCTTTCTTAAGCTAAAACACAAACATTATCATCGAGTCATCATTCACTTATTTGAAGCTTTATCTATGGAAAATCTGTTTTGACAGTTTGAGAATAAAATACTATAATGAGATTTACTCACTACTAACTTTCATCCTGAAGCGGAATATGGGCTTCCACCAAAGTATCAACAGTGTCACAAACTTGATTCTATCTTTTGAATGGAAAGAATACGCTAATTAAGCTATGCTTAAAACGATTGTTATTCATATTATTCTCACTCCGCTTTGTGCATTACTCATCCATCACGTCTATTTAGCCACAAACCGTCATGCGAACATTTCTCTATCTCTTTGTAAACAACTTCTTATTTAGGTTATCTACAACTACAATAAAGTCTGCATTGCAATCATCAGATCTAAGCGAGGCATCAACAAAAGTATCGAAGCGTATTAGTGTTGTTGCTGGCCGAACGCGATCGCATATGAAAAAAAATTAATTAAAATATGGCTAAGCTAATCTTAGTAGACTATTAACTATTTTCTTTTTTTGTCAAATAATGTTCAGATATTTATACTGTGAGTCATTTATTGTTATTGTATACGAGAAAATTTCTTTTATTTTATTATTATTGCTGTTGTTATCAGAATGCTGAGAAAAGTGATTATTTCGCATTTTTGATGCCTGTTTTTTTTTGCTCATCATTAATCTAAAATAACCTTTTTTTTCTATTTTTGACTTAGTTTTCGCCATGTGTTAGCAGAGTGATCTAAGAAGAAAGTATATAAAGATTGCTGTTTAGAGACTAGGTTTTATTTAAGAGACAATTTGTTTGACAATTGCTCTTTGTTTTTATAGATTCGAAAGGTGAATTGAATGTCGGTCCTTGTTGGTTGAAGTAAGTAAACGTCTTCGTAAAACAATCAGATGCTATTGGCTATGCTCTGACTGTCCATGTAGGTGCTAGACTAAGAATGACATCCGTAATTATCATTGATGCAGACTGCGAGAGTGATGAATATTGACCTGTAAATAAAGTATTGTCCGACGCCATTGTACACACAGCGATGTATTTTCTTGTTTGAGATTAGTACACTATCACACGTATACATGTTTGACGAGGTTGAGCAAGTAATATAAAATTGGAAAAAGAAGAGTAAATCAAGCATTGTGACGCACATAGTGTTATCTGATACATAAAGTGTTCAAAACAGTTCAAAAGCAAAAGAGATTTATAATAGTATGTTTTTAACTGTTGGTGATAGAAAGAGGACATCAGCAATTCTGTGCATGATAATTATGATAAATTGATGGAGTTAAAGAATAATTTGATGCATAATAGTTCAAAGTAGAAAGTGGATATCATTTAGTGGAATGGTACATAGTATTAGAGCACATGATCCACCTAGCATTTGAACGGCAAATATTTATGATGAATTGGACAAAAGGCTATAGAGCTTGAACAAAATGGTTATGAGAATGACTGAAATTAAGCGATGGGTACGTCAACAGATCCAGATGGGACTGCTGTTATGTGATCACTCGAATAGCGCAGGCCAGTTAGCAGTAGAATTTAATTTCATTGTAACTTCTACTTTTTCAAAATCTATCTAGATAACGAAAAATCTTGTACTAATTGAGATGATCGTCATAAAACAACGAGATTAGAAACTGTGAAGGTCTCAGTCGAATCAAAAATCGTATTTATCCTTTCACTGATGTTTATTGTTCATATTCATCACAACTCTGATACTTCGTTTTTGTCCATTCAATGTGCGGCTTAATGTGTTGGAAGCATTTCTGAAAATTTTCTCAAATTTTTCATATCTATGATTTTATTCTTTAACTTGCACATAACTACACACCTTTCGATAAAGATACATAACTGATCGGTTTACAGGAGTATTATCTATATTGTTTAGCTCTTTTTGTGGTAATAAGTTTCTATGATGACCTATAATTAACATTTTGACTCTAATTGTTTCAGATTTATTATTTAAAAAAACCTTTTAGTTGAACAAAATTATGTATAGTGCAGTATTGAAAAGGAAACGAAGTACGCTAATACTTGAAAAAAATTGTTTCTACTATTGTTTTGTTTTTCTTTTTTGTCTATTTAGAATTATTGTTGGATGAAAAATCTTACGAATCAAAAGAAAATATTTTATTAATTCGTATAAATGATGTTAAAAAAAATGATGAACAAAAATTTGAAGCAAAAATAATTGATAAATGTGGTGAAATGACACAATGCTTAAGTAAACGAATGGATGAATTGAGTGCTAAGAAATCAGTAGCTGTTGTAAGTATATTGATCCATTTTCTACTGTGTACTAACAATAGCTAAAGCATAAAAAATATTGAACGATAGAGCTTTACAGTGGGAAATTTTAAATGTCATATATGACGGTTCTCATTCGAAGTTTAGAAATATTTGTATTAAATTATTTGAAAATATTTCTTTGTGTGCTACAAACGTCATCTTTACAGCGATAGATGACGAATATAATTAGTTAATGTTGTTTATTTATTTTAGACGTCTCTTAAAACCGAAAAAATGTTACAACGAGCAATTAAATGGAGTGAAGAATCAATGTTATCATTAGAATCAATCTTACATTTAGAATCATCACCCGAACAACATAATCGTACATTAGACACTTGTGCTGCTACAACAAATAATGCCAGTTGTCTATTAGAAACAACATTTCAACGAAAACAACATCAAGATGGTCAAGGTTTATCAACATCATTTACAACTGCTCCAAATAATTCCTATTATCGTGCAACATTATTTGCTAAAACGCCAAGTAGAAAATCATTATCAATTAATCCAACATTGACACCAACAAGAAAACTTGCACAAAAGTATGATATGTACAGATTTTTTATTTTGTATGAAAAATCTGTATGTTAAACTGACGTCAGATATGTAGAAAATTCTTAAAAGAATTAAATAGTTGATATTCAAATATATGTATGCATCAATCTTCCTATTATTTTATTTTTAGAAATGATAGTCCATACTCAGGCGTCAATCGACAAAATTTAGAAACACCAGATGTTGTTCGAGAGGTGAGCTTTGTGTTTAAGGTATTTACTAATAAAAAAATGCATCTTTCTCTTTCTTTCTTCGTTTAGACATTAAATAAATCACAAGAAATGTCAGATAATGTTGAATGGTATGTGTTTTTCAGCTGCTGTATTACGTCATATGAAAAGAGAATAGGTTTTTTTCTTCAGTCCACCTACTCCTGTTTTGCCACCGAAACCATTACCAGATATTCATGTTGTTGAAGATGAACTAAATTTTGGTGAAGTTAAAAAATCGGACAAAAAACAATTTACAATACAAAATCGTTTACCGGAATTTAAAATGGTAAGTTAAGATCAATTTGATAGAAATAATTGTGTTTGTTACTTTGAAAAAGTTTAAGTAGGACGTTGTTTATGATGTGACATTTATTTCTTTTTTGGTTTAGATTCGCATAACAGGCATTCGTCCACCGTTTTATTGCAATGCACGCGTTATAAATGCAGCGTATGTTATATTCTAATACTTAAATCTAGATAGATTCATATATTTGTTTCTTTATATTTTATAGTCCAAAAACACAAATTCCAATTATGATCGAATTTAAACCAAAACATGCTGGTTTATGCGAAAGTGAAGTGACATTTACATGTGCTGATGTGTTTGTTGAAACAAAAAAATTAATTGGTTACGGAATTCAAACAAAACAAATAGGATAATAAAATATAAATTAAAATTCCGTTTTCGTATTCACTGCTGTACATAAATAGAAAATTAAAAAAATCTCTTACTATTTACCATGTTTAAGCTGCATCTTTTTTAATTTTACTCTGTTTTCTACTAGTCATACTTATTCGACATTGGTTTGTATATGTTGTTGTCAGATAAAAAACAAATGTTGTCTATTATTTTTTTGTAAAAATGAAATTAAATAAAGTAGATTAATCTGTTCTTCGTTTATTTTCTATATTTAAGGTTTGACACTTCATGTATTTTAAACAGAACGCATTGTTTTAATTTCAATGCATATATTTAAGGTTGTTGTTGTTAGACAAATCGATAGTTTTCATTCATTCGAGCATAATGCATTTAATGAAATTTCAGTTGTCAGCAATAGTACAAGATTCGCGAGCTATATAGTTTAATTAATATTTCATTTGAAGACTTGTTTTGTTCATTAAAATATACGAAACGTAATTTTCATTGTACGAATTTTAAGGTACCATTTTGGTACTTGTTTTCACTGACTGTTTACTGGTGCACACTGAGAGTATAATCCATAATAAATAATAATGCTCGATAACACTTCAGAAAGTAATGACACGTTAGATAGTGATGTATTCTAGGTCCAGAAACTACCCGTAATAAAGAAAGGCAACTATTTTTTTGCTAAATAGTTTTTATTAAATGCTAAGTTAATTTTTGTTAATTCCTACTTTAGTAAGCTATATTTTTGTGTGCCTAGAGGCAGTTGTGGGGGGAGGTGCGTGAAGAACATGAGAGTGAGCCACTAAACCACATTTCTGCAAAAAATGTAATTATTTTTAATAAATTACTTAGAAAAAAATAACTTTTTACTTAGCATTTAAATGGGAGCCATAAAGAAATACTTCCTCTGCTGGAAAAATTTCTAAAAAACTCTCTTGTATAACATTTTCTTCTGCAATTATTTTTCAGTAAAAATACTACTTTGTTTAAGGTTTCTGAAAAACTTTTCTACTGATAGCCGCTGGAGCGAACGGGTATATTCTGCGCTTCTGGTGGTTATTATGTTTGAAAGCATTAGTTAGAAAAAGACAAACATATTCTTTTCAAAAAATAATCATAATTGTTCTTCTGCTGGTATGGCAAGTTGTGATAGAACATGTGTAAAGTATAAAGATGTGTGAAGTATAAATACCATACTTCAAGTGAATGTACTTGCCCAAGTACCCTCCCAAATTTTCTCCACCATTCTTGAGATTTTTGCAAATAAATCAAGTATCATATTATCCTTCATATACTTTGACAAGTAATTATTAAGCACTATTTTATAAAATAATTACTAAGTCAAGTACTTACAGATTCATAAGTAAATAAGTACCTTAACTCAAGTACATTCACTAGGAGCAACAAAAGTCAGAACAAAAGATATTCATTTTTCCAAAAATATTTTAGTGTGTGATAATAGCTAAAAGTTTCCAGTTTCCATAGACCTTATTCTCTATAATTCAATGATTTTTTTGACAAATCTGGTAGCAAAAGCGTTCCTAAAAATCCATGAGCTCGGAATTTTAGCTCAATCGGTTTGGTAAAGGTCGAGAAGATATATATCAACCGATGCAACACGCCAGTGGAGCTAGTTTTTTTATGCTATTTTATTAAAAAATTTGACATGCGTACACCTTCTCAAAAACTATCTGTTCTAAAGATTTTTTAATCAACAGAATCATAATCTAAAAGAGTAGCTAAGATGTTGTAGTAGAGCGTTTAGTCTTCCAGTGACTAGACACTTCTGAATACACAAAATTTCTTTTCTTTTTCATCATGTTTCTATATGTGTTAAATATACTTTCTATACATACATATAGAATATAAATAGCAAGAAACTATTTGATTATCATTGGATCCGACGAAAAATAAACTCTTATAGAAGACGTTGTTAAGGGAGGTAAATAATCGTATCCACTGATATCTGCAAGACAAAAGTAATATAAATCAAAACGTGAAGATTTTGTTCTTTGCTTCGTTTTGAACTCGAAGTTGATATTTCACGACATAATTACATTCTCAAATAGGCTGAATTTTTTTCTAAGTGTGAAAAAGCATAGCCAGATTTTTTCTTTGTATAGGGATTAATTTTGAAAACAAATCAGTGAAAAAACCGAAGAATAATTAAGAGAAAAAACTTTTCCAACACTACAGACTGTAGCAGACGCTTAAATGACTGAAAGTCAGAATACTTTGCAGCTTATGGATGCCACAAGCACCGAGCGTGACTCAATCATCTAGTTGATCACATGATAAAGGCGCGCTCCTCACATCTCCGTCAAAAAATAAGCCAGAGTTCATGTTTTCGATAAAAGTGAATCAGTGTCATTGATTGTAATGTAAACTACAAGTAATTTACGTTGCTTCTTCCAGTTAATATAAATACATCAACAGGAAAAACGTTCCCGTTTCTGTGTATGTTTGATTGAACTAGAAGTGTCGACGTAAACAGACTAATTTCTGAAGGAAACGACGATTGGTGCCGATGTCACAAGGTTGAGCAATAAGTGAGTAATGTGATAGAGAAGACGACGTGTGTGTGTAAAATATCGTTTTTAAAATAGAAAGTCATGGTTACGATCCAGACATTTATTCATTATTTGTTTCAGATTAACTCAAATCTTATATTATTGTAAACATTATATCGAACCATAAAAATGGCCTTGTGGGGAGCGAGTGCAAATGCTAACGGTAATTGAAATGGTTTGAGAGAAAATATATTTGAACAGCAACGAAATTTCAAATCATTTTTATCAATCGATCGCGTCTAGCAATTACAAGTAATCTTCTTTCTATGTAGGTTACACAGGCGGCGGTTTTACACGTGATGGTGCTGGTGCTTCACCAGCTGGTACTGGTAATGTTCAAGTAAGTTATCGATTTTTTTTTCTCATTTGAAAAATAAAATATAAGACTTATCTTTTAGCGTTCAAATATAAAAGGTGTATTATCATGCACGATTGCGACAATTTTGGAATCCAAATATAATAATGAACAAAATTGTTATGTTTATAAACATTTGAAATTTAATAATGTTTGTATATTGGGTATTATTCGGTCATCTCAATCATCCAGTGCCCATACAACGTATACGCTTGATGATCATACTGGCGGATTAATTGATGTCAAAGCTTGGGCTGATGTAAGATTTATTTCTGGCTGATGATATGAGATATATATATTTAAAAATCACTCTCATTTATAGGATAGTGCTGAAGTCTATGTTGAATCAACCTACGTAAAAGTTTATGGCTGTATCAAACAATTAGCAGGCAAACTCATGATATCGGCATTTCGTATAAATCGTTTGAAATCTGTAAATGAGTTAACATCACATCTTGTCGAATGTGTACACGCATCAATATATCATCAAAAACAACAAGGAGTATGTATGGAGATTGTTTATTAACAAAAGCGAAGACGGGAAAAATTTAGAAAATCTGAAAAAGTCAAATTTTTTGTTTTCTTTATCTTAGTTCAATTTATTTTGATAGGATCATATCGGTTAGAAAAGGATCATATCGGTTTTAGTTACTAGTTTGGTTGAGAGATGAACATCACAACTATCAATAATTATTGTTATTCTTAACTATAATTTCAAGGGATCAACTGGTGTAAATGGAACAACAATGACAACAATGAGTAGCAATGGTGCAAGCAATGCAAGAAACGGTAATACCGGAGGTGGTGGTGTTCCTACGAGTCATACCGGTTTTTCAAATCTTGAAAATGGAGTAAGTCGAACTAACAAGCCATCGCTGTTAACCTGTTCGAAAATACATTTTCTTCTACTTTTTAGATTGTCAATTATTTGAAAAGTAGTCAAACAAATACTGGTTTTAGTGTTAAAGACATTTGTCAACGTTTAAAACAATTTAATGAACAACAAATAAGGTAAAAAAGACTAATTTGACTCTTTGTGCAGCACAATGGAATAAAGTTTTTCCTTTTAGAAAATCAATTGAGTTTCTAAGTAACGAGGGACACATTTATTCGACAATTGATGAAGAACATTATAATTGTGTTGAATAGTTAGTTATTGATAACGAGAAATAACTTGAACTTTATTATTTTTTGTGTCAGATTTAGACAATAATAGCCAAGAGAAGAAAACTAATAGCTTATATTTCGTATTATTTTTTGTCAGATATTTTTTGTTATAAAGTGTGTATTAGTTCTATCTATTTTTCTTACTTTTTTCTGTTGGTGATTTTTCAAAAATACAATACACATCAAATGTAACCCACGATACGAGCGCAGACATTAATAATTTAATTTGTCTTAGAAAAATTCAAAGAAACTATCGATAAATTCTGTGATTCTAAGCGGAATTTATTTCTTCTAAAATTTAAGCAAACAATGGTCTAATAATAATACATTATAATGACAGGACTCCATCGGATACAATCGTTTAATAACCCAACAGTTTTTATTTACTCAATTGTCTAAAAATTTGGAAAATATACAAGCCGAAAAACTTGAAAGAGTATCAATGAAAGACATCAATCCACATACAAAGACTGTACTTTCTCTATTATAGCATTTCCTATATGACATTGTGTTTTTCAACTTATATTTGAGTTTGATCGCATAACAATAACAGTAGAAAACAAAAGAAAACAATAGGGAGAGGAGGGCAACAAGAACCATCCAAAACAAAAGTTTTTATCAAAAATACAAAGTTGGCAGTATGTGCATATTACATTTCCCATATGCACAGAGATACATTGAAAAACCTCGTTTATACATATAATACAAGCATAAAAAAAGTTTCTCAAATGATGTTGATTTCGTTAATTAACTCGTTTTAAATATCAATTTCATCGTCACTTGTATCACTAAGTCGTAAATCTTCTTCTAAAAAAAATAAATAGAAAGTTTGTTGAGGTAAATAAACGTATTACGAGAAATTCAAATATCTAGTATACTATCGATCAGTTACAACAATTTCTTATATACAAAAGATTTTTTCTATATATACCCAATGTTTTGTTATCAATATTTGAGTGTCTTCTTCCAAATGCTGAATGCGAAGTTGGTGGTGCAGATGGAGGTGTGGAGGCTAAATTAAAAAAAGAATTGAATTTACAACGTTCTTCGCCATCGTCTTAAACTTCCACTATTGTTTTTTGTCTACTACTGTTCTTACGGTATTTAAGGACTCCACTTTTAAGTTTCGGTACATGTACCAAAGAGCATCCAAACCCGATACTATCAAAATCTGCATCTTTTTCACTAACGTTTGGGTAGATGTCTGAGACGACTTCTCGA
>CAJNOQ010000074.1:0-81901 GCA_905250885.1 Didymodactylos carnosus
TGGTTGACTTCAATTTTTTAGTGAAAATCTGGCTCACTTCTCAGATGAAAATTCACTAAAAAATTGAAGTCAACCAAATTATTTGATATATAAATCGTTCGATCCAGTTTTTGATGCTGATTCCGAATATTTTTTTGCACAATAACTTAATTATAGTGCAGAAAAGGGTGATTTGGGAGTGCGATTTCTATTTTGCTGCCTCTGATTTGGAAAAAATCGGTATTCTCAGCAAGAGACGAGGTTCAGGAAAAAAAGCGATGCGTACTTTTGTTCAACTTTAAATGGCGATTCGAGTGACGTATGACGATCGGAGAAAAGTTTCAAAACTAGGGAGGAGATAGGTTTGCGAGAGTGGTAGCCCATTTTTTGGAATGCTTACTCTTGTGAAAATTGTGGAACACAGGTATTTTGTTTTTTGTGACTCGAAGATACACGATTAGACTCAGTTTTTAATGGGGAATCCAAATATATCAAATTCAAAAAATTACAGTGAACGGACGGAGGCAAAATTTTAAGTTTTTTCTGAGTAATGCAAATTTTTTGTTTTCTCGGTGCTCTCAGTATTTTGAGAATTTTTCCGGAAAAACTTGATCAATTTCGAATAAAAAGGTGATATTCGGAATCAGCGCATTCAGGAGTATCTGAATATGTAGCTTTCGACCGAAAGCTAAGATAGTGCTGCATTTTTGAATTGCGGGCACCTTAATTACAATGAATTAAAAAGTATACTCTTGTCTCGAGTGCACATAGATTTGTATTAGATAATTGTTTACGTTAGCTGAGAAAAATCCAAGGGAGAAACAGCTGAATTTAGTTCGTTAAATTCAAATAAATTCAAAATTCACCTGAATTCATCAAAATTCATCTAAATTTCCAAAAGTTCCGAAATATAGTTAAGAACGTACGTAACGACGATAATAGCAATACAAATAAGCATTAACGCCATTCCAAAAATTCATTTGAAAACGAGTAGTAATCTGAAAGTTGAACTGTATATGTTAATGATCACTGATTAACGGATCGCAAAAAATCATTTTAATCAACCTAAATTTCTATTTTCTATTTGATGACGGAACACACATCACCATAGTGATCAGGAGGGTCGATAAGCTATGTTTCCATGTGGCTTCCTCACTCATGCACGTCACAGGAAGAAAGTAATGGGCACCACGAAAAATGAGTACCACCGAGTCACTGTATAAGTTGTAGAACTACTCCAGTTTGTAGTAAAGTGATGGGACGATCTCTCGTACGTGTTGAATCTAAATGTTTACGTGGTCTTTTATTTTTTGGATTGATAGTTTTCTGGAATACTTCTAGAAAACTACCTCAGGTCTGGATCCGAAACCCACAACCATATACGTTTTAAGTGCATGCTGTCTACTTTCAGATAATGAAATAATAAAATTTTTAGAAGTTTGTGTGTAGCCATCGTAGAAGATCTTCTAAGTGCCTTCGACTTTCGGCTAAAACTCCTTGGAAAACCTTCAGATTTTGATTTTTTTCAAGACAAAAACTGTCGTAATTAGTTAAAAGTGAACTTTGTCCAATGAGCCTGTTTAAAAAAATTAAAGAATAACGACGAATATTTCTAATTTGAATATTTCCGAGAATCCTGTACTCAAAAACTCGATTTTCAAGAAGTCCACTGTCAAGTCAGAATCAACCAAATCCAATGGCAACATTAGATACAGCAAGGCCGAAACGATCCAGATAGTGGTGTCAGAACATCTAATAGACCTTGTTATGTAAATCTAAATTGATTATCATATTTTGTTATTAATGATTTTTTATGAAATAAATTCTTTAATTCTGTATCTGACATCGATGATTTTGTTTTAGCTAACACAGCCGTTTTGATTTCAGTTGATCGATGCAAAATTGTAAACGATTCATTATTTTTTTTGTTTCTGTAATGCCTAATGCATCTTTATCAATTGATTTTAATGTGTCACTCCGTGTTGACGTTACTGATAATGTTGCTGATGAATCATTAGAAGTGGAGGATGTCGATAAGAGAACTGCTTGAAGATGAACGAAATGATTGTGATGATGATCTTTTATGACGTTTCGTATTTGTATTAGCATGTCCAAGGCTGTGCGCATGTTTACGTTTTGATTTTTTATGTGATTTATCATACCTTGAAAAACGGTGTTTGTTTTCATCAAAGCTTTGTTTATCAGATGGATCATCATTGGCGTCTGTAGAGCTATTGTTATCATTATCTGATGTATGGTGAAGTTAACATCATCATCTATATAATCAGGATCTCATGAATCCTCACCCTCATCTGCTTTAGAAATAATGCTATAATTTGGTGATCGGAAACGTGTTATAGTTAATATGAAATGTATATTAAAGATTGTTTATCATTTTTTTTGAGTCCTTGCGCTATATCTATGCTTTTGTTCGATAAAATTTCAAAACATTGCATTCAAAAATTTCGCAATTTGTGCTATTCGTAATATTATTACAACGTTGACAAGTCTATGTTGAGGAAATTGTACAAGCTGAATCACTTTGAATAGATAATTACAGAAGATCATTCAAATGGAACGTATCATCTATGCTATCTGAAGGTTTATGTTTTATGAAATGTTCTTTTTGGGAAAATGATGGAGTGAGAAGTCGGTACAGGTGTTTATCAATAATTTTCTTCTTTCACCTCAGCTAAACGTGTTTATTAAACGGAAGAAGAGAGAACAGAAAAGCATTTTTTACAAAAATAACGAATAATTATGTTGTCTAATTCGTTATCCATCCATGCATAGATAAAAAGCATTCGATATGAAGTTAAGAAAAAGAGAGCTACATGAGTAAATGATTAATTGTTCTGCTTTCATTATATTTATGCATGTGACAGAAGAACATAAGTACAAAAATAGGATTGACGCAAGGTAACGTTGTCATAATTTTGTCGGAAAAATAGTGTGTAAAATCAATGACAAAAACTTTTAATGCACAAGTAGAAGTCTCTCCTTCGAGTGGCAGCACATTTAAAAGAAGCAGTAAAAACCTGGTCATTCATTTGGTAAATTTGACGCACATCACTCGTGCGTGATAATTTGCTTAACATGATCGTATGCCCAGGCTGATTTTATACAATCGTGAACGACGACTTACGGCTGAGTACGGTCGTATTTCATACAGACATTATACATTATCGTATACATACAACCGTCGTAAAAAGCCGTACACGATTGTAAACGGTCGCAAACATTTTCTTTACGCTCGTCGTATTACGTCTGCATGTATACGACGATTTACGATCAGATACTTATTAGTACGACCTCATTACGACCGTAAACCGATCATAAGTATACGTATACGACGGTCCTTTTCATTGTCCTCGGTGGTTTGAAAATACAAAATATGTATTTCTATATACTACAGCAGTTTCATAAAAAATCATATCAAATAACAGTATATTTCTTGTATTTTTATTAAGCATGTTGTGTCGCGTTAAGTATGTTAAATAGAGTATCGTTTGACATTATGAATCCATGTGAATTAATTTTAAGACAACTACACAATTTTAAAGAACCTATGAAAACAGTGTAAAATCGTCATCTTTAACGAAAGTAGGTTTTTACTAGTCTCAAAGATTTGTTGAAGAAATAAACGTTCCCATTAAGCTTTGCAGTGCCACCGTTAGGTCATGTTTCACTAAGGTTCACCTACTAAAAAAAAAACGGTGCCAAGTCTCAAAGCAAACTTTCGATATCTTTCCTACAAGTAACAAGCCTCTGAGATGGTCATCTATATCTGTCCTAGGCATTAACTACAACTCTGACCCGCAGTGCTGGCCCGTACCGAAAATCTACGAAGAATCATCAAAAGAACTATAGTGTATGTCACAACACAGTGAATATGCTGTCGGATGATCCGAGGTACTGAGATGTAATTAACTTTCCCAAGGCTATTACAGGACTTGACGATGGCTTGGTTCGAACACAGTACCTTAGAAGTACGCGATGAACAGCATAGTCACCAAACCATCATCTAATCATATGAAGAAAGAAAGATATCGTTTTCGAGTAAAGACCTATTCTAGAAATTTTGCCTTTGAAATAATATTTTAAAACTTATCTGATAGAAAAAGATGTGCTATGATTTCCACTGTAAAAAAACTGCGTCTTCGTCAACAGCATATCTATTGCGATGAATCAGACACATTGTTTAGACAAATGCATGTCATTTGGAATATGTTGTCTATGAAGGTAAATTAATTGTGTTTAGCATATTATGGTTTATTTTAACTCATTTCTAAAGAAATAAATATAATCAAAAAAATATGTGTTGTTTAATATTTCTTTGGATTAACCTCAGAAAAACATGTAGAGTGACTAGACACGTCAAGTCGTCTGTACACTCTAAAAAAATTGTCTTAAAATAAGATGGTGTAAATCAGTTGCAAAATAGTCGGGTCCATCATCTTACTTTAAGATGGATCAATATTTATCTTATTTCCTTAAAAATTGTATCTTTTAAGGATAGTCTTGTACAACAGAAGGGGTGGGTGAACAGAACTGCAAGAGTACTTTATGCACTGATCATATCGATAATCATAGTACGACATCGGATAAATTGACAAATTTTTCTAAAGAAATCATTCCTCTTTGTATACGAGTGGCGAACGCAAACATAAGAGATTCTTCCTTAGTTAGAGAAGTAAGACGGATGAATATCTGGAAGAAATAAATCTCTTAAAATAAGACTAGTGAATACAAAAGGTACGAATTTTTTTGATCGTCAAATATTTTTACATACAAATGACCACCAAGAAAGAATACTTTTAACATTTTCAACAAATTTTACGTCAAAATTTTGGAATATAAATGATCACCAAATTGTGATCAGTACTGAAGATTGTTCATTTCTCAACAAACATACAATATAAAAAACATGTGTTTACAAATGAAAACTGTGCCTTTCTCTGGACGGGCTGTACTTTTTCATTTCTCTAATGGTTGAATAAATGTTTTATCACTAATTTGAAGGCCTCTCCTGTTAGAAATCTTTTTTTGACATAAAACGCGAAGTTCTGACCAAATTTTCACAAAATATTAGTCTTGTCTAGATTAGGTTAGGGTAAAAGTTTAGCTTGAAAACTTGAGTTTCTCACAGCCATTTCAAAAATGATGGTTAAAAAGTAGGTATTGCCATTTCTTATATTTCTTCTCTATTTTAAGTGCTAAAAAGCTTGTGTTGGTCTTAAAATGGCAAGAAAATGAATAAAACACCGTTTGAATATAGGATGTAGAGTGTTTTGTAGAACGAGAGTAAATCCGTCATTTTTTAAGCTTAGAATAGTCTCTTGAAACTGTGTGTTGAACAAATGACATATAAAATCAACTCATTTATTCTGATTCACTTTAAAATAAATATATCGACGGCCTTTTTGTATAAAAAGACAATCGTTATATAATTATCTTAAAGTGATATGAATATGCCTAGTAAAGACAATATAAATCTTATTCTGACTCATACGTTATTTTTCATTGAAGATTATAAATTATAAGCTAAAGCCACAACAACAATAAAATGGAACGTATCAGGTGGAGTGAAAAACGTATACCATTCAAAAATATTATAGAAAACTCATTGATTCCAAAACCGGCATTGGTTCAAATTGGTCAAAAAACAATTGTTGTTGGTGAAAAAATAAATGGCGAATTCATCATGGCATCACCATGTAAAGTTGTCGGAAATCGATTTGATGTTATGGAGCAAGAAATTGTCCTATCAAGTAAACATACCGGTTAGTTTACTCTTACGATTGTATTGTGCTGGTAAAAATTAATGTTTATTTATTCTTCTGTTTCAAGGTCTCTGGCGTGTTATATCAAAATCATCTTCAAAAAAAGAAGAGTCAATTCATCGTTTAACCGTGAGAGATTTAGAAACTCTTTATCAACGAGATAAAAATCATCAAAGAGCAAATCCGCGTTCGTTCATCTGTATTCGCGATGTGGAGGCATTTGAACTTGTTATAAGAACAGGAGATCCATCCACTGTTGATGGACGCCGAATTGACCGTCGAACGAAACAAATTGAAGAAGATACTGAATTTGAAATAACATCAGGTGGTGAGATTGAATATACACCTTCGGAGGGTGAACGAACATCTCAAGATTACGCGTTTGTGCCAAAGAAAAAACAAGGTTTAATTCTTTCATTATTATTACCTGGTAATTAAAGTACATTCTTTTCTCATAAATTTTGCTACAATGTTGTTTTCATTTTCAGGGATAGTTGAACAAGAACAATTAGTTCGAAATCGTACACTTCGTGCATTATTTTGTCGAACAAAAGGCGAAACCCGCAGCAGACATTTTTTACTCGAAGTTAATGAACAACCGTGTGAAATCCGGCCGATAGCATCCGAGGGCTCAGTAGAATTGAGATACTTACATTCAACTCAAAATTTATATGAATATTTACATTCTCACAGTAGTGATACAGCTCTCTACGTGAAACTATTAAGAGGTGATCCACCAATCAAAGCAGTTGAGTTTGACGGTTATTTAGTGTTGAAGAGCGTGTTGAATGGTGATAAAGTACCGATTTGTCGAACACAGGATTTGGAAATAACGCTTGTGAGCCCAGATATTCCAGTTCAAGTACGATTACCGACAAAACAAGAACATTACTGGCGAACTTTATCGGAAGTACGTGCAGCTGAATTACAATGTATGCAATTAGCATTAGCATTGTTAGCTCGTCACGAATCTGAAATGTACATAAATAATGAAAGCGGATATAATGGTGATCTATCGATGATACAGTCGACCCAAAATCCAGAAGAACTCAAAAAACACATTGAAGAATGTGAACGAATATTTGCATCGCCAGCAGCCAAAACAAAAAGCGGTGACACTCTAACGAGAAAACCGACCGATTCAAGAAATAAATCAACCAATGTGATAAACCCTCCACTAGCATCAAGTAATGAAACAACAGGACAACCTATCCACGCTACTTCCGACAAACTTTATAAATCATCCAATACGTCGCAGCAAACAGTAAATCAAAAACATAGCAGAAACATTGCGGAAGCGCCTAAAACGTTGATTGCAAAACAAAGTACTACGAAAACAAGTACAACTAGTACGTCGTACACAAATACCAGCCAAAATGTACCGAATCAAATGCCCAAACAAAGTGATGGTTTTTATGATCGGTTTAATCGACTAACAATAAAAGATAAAACGACAAGTTCGTCGATAAAAAATCCAAACTTCTTAGAACGTCAAAATTCAAAAAGTTAAGTAGTACCAAAGCTATGATTATTAATAAAGTTTTGGGCATTGCATCAAGCGGAATGTGTACATACCAAGTCTAAGCTTAAACAGAACAATACCATTATACAGATTTTGACTACCGATAAAAAGTAGAAAACTTTTTCTTTGACTTTTGGCCGGTGAGAATTTGACTGAATGGCCTTCCTTTTTTGTTCACACTTTTGCAGTCGAGCGATCGAGACTGCGATGTACCTGCTGATAAAAGTCAGCTCCGGCCCTTTAAAGATAAGCTAACTCCATGAGGATTATGGAATAGCCTCTGTCTTTTTTCAGAGCTGCATTCTATGTATTTTATACAAATAAAGCTTATTCTATTATTCACAAATGGTTATACAATTGTAGAGTGAAGGTGAGCTTCAATGACCCTGGAAAATAACACTGTATGCTCTTGTGTATAGACATCTGTAAACTGTCTATGATGCCTAGGGGCATTGCTAAGTTTTAGTCAGTTGTCCATAGAAAAACTTTTACTTTTAGTTTTGATTTATGATAAATTAGTCCAGTTTAGTCTCGAAAAATAACTCAGATCACCATATCCCCAGTCAACGATCTCAGAAATAATTCCGTAGAACTTGCGAGACGAACTCCCGCGGAAGTTTTTAACTTTAACAACACTTTTTTGCTTATTTCCGATTTTTAAGTTATCTTATTCCATCTGTTTGTTCAAACGAAAGTTGAGTCTAGGTAATCACCGGTACCGATCAGTTTCAATCGGTTTCAATCAAGAACTTTATCATAGCATATGCGAACTGGTACTCACTTCAGTTGTAGCCGGTAACGATTCGAACCGGCGTGATCCTCGGTAAAACAAAAAGGTAAATGTGTCCTACACAGTTTCAGAGGTAGTCCTGGAGAATTTCCGAAAAATTCAGAAGTTTTTATTCGAAGAATTTTGTCGACAATCCCGCTGAAATCCCTCATGACTTCTACTAAAATTGGAGATCCACATGGTTCTATCACGACTACCGAAGAGTCTTCTAACGGATTTTTTACTTTTGCAGTATTCCTGTGAGATTAACCGCAGAAAAGTTGACTAGGATATTTAACATCTCTGCAAAAAAAATTGGTGAACAAGTATAGACTAAAACGTCGGTTCTATTCATGGACATTAACAGAAAAACTTGTATATGTAGAGCGGGCTCTATTCGGCAGTAGCAGTGTGCTGTAGGGTTAGATTTTGTTTTGTTAAAATTCAAAGTAAAATATTGAAATATAGTTTACGTTATTTACGCACAGAGTTTCTATTTTATTTACTTATTATCATTCTCTTTTTTATTTACTTAGACACATCAAGAAGTGCGTTTCATTAGAGTAACTGTTCCATTTTTACCACGTCCATGACTTCTGAAGGTTTAATAACGTTTTTCGAGTTTACAAGCAAAGTTAAGAATAAAAATTTATTAAAACTTTTTATTAAAATTCTTAACATGATAGCCGCATTGGTTTTAAAATTTTTATTCTGAAGGTTTACTCGTATCATTTCAGGTGTGTCTCAACTATAATATCATCCTCACACATCACTCACTCGGAGTTGTAGCAAAAATTTTAGAGTTGGCGATCCAACCAACACAAAAACGAACGAAATATCAACAGTCATGAATTTAGTATTATCAAGTGGCACTCAGAAGTTTAGCACATTTTTTATCTTCTACTTTTTTCCTCAATGAAATACGTTCAAAAAGTTTCAAAGTATGCTATAGACAGCCTATACCATAGGCTATCATAACCATATAAATGTGCGGTTACAAAGAAGCACTGAGATTTCAGAAAACAAAATATTTTTTTCCCATGCATCAAAAGTTCAGCACACTTTTCTTTATTTTCAACTTTTTCTTGTTTTATGTTAGTTTAGAAAAATTGACTTACATACCATTCGATAAAGAATTTTATGCTCTACATTTTCATAAAAAGAATTTTTCAAATATCTATTGTCTGAAGTTTGAAATTTCAAGTTTTCTAAAAAGTGGATGAAAATGTTTTCCAAAACTCGGAAAAGACAAAATTTCTCCACAAAATGTGAAGAAAAATAAATTCTAAATACGTCATCCGAAAGAGCGTAAAAAATTACACAAAACTGCTAGATCGAAATGACATTTCAATCAAAAGTTAATATCATTTGAAAACCTTTCTTGAATAACCTATAGACATTTTCATATGAATACATTCAACCGATGCACAATCAAAATTATCACACTCGATCTAATAATTTGTATAAAGTAAAATAAATATTCGGAAAAACAACTAATTATCAGTCCTCTTTCTTTCCAAGAATAACAAAAATTTGGAACACACTCGACGTTAACTTGCGGAAAATCATAAAAACTAAAGAATTTTGCGAGAAGATAACAAAATATTTTAGGATTAGTAAAAATATCATAGTACAAAAAGAAACAAGTAGAATTGCTGATATTGCTTTCCATGAGATGAGAATGGATTTTTAACACTAGGATATGGAAGAGATGTAATCAAAGATAAGAAAGCAACTTTATGTAGTTGTAAACAACAAGAGATAGTCGAACACTATTTTCTTCTATGCCCGAACTATGTTCTAGCCAGATAAGAACTTTTTAAGAACTTATCTCATAGTGACTCAAACATAGACATTGACTTGGACACATTACTACTCAGAGGACAATTTGAACCAAACTTGTACAAAGATCTTTACTACATCATTATAAAGTATATATAAAAAACAGAATGATAAATAGACAATGATCAATATTTACATACATTGATCAACATTCCTTCTTTCCCCTCCCTCCGCTTCATCTATTCACTATACCCGCAGCCTTTTTTCTCTTCTTTCAACTTTATTTACCTTTATTTTATTTTTTTGTTAGTTTTCTTATGGTAAAGAGTAACACCTTATAAAATAACTTCTTGAACTATATAATGGCAATTTGCCGCTTTAGTTCGAGGGTTATTAGGATTTCTTTATCTTTAAATAAATATAGTTTAAATCAACCTATAGACATTAAAACGAGCGCCAATTTTTAAATTTTCAAAATATGGATATTCAAACAACAGAATAAAATCCCAAACTAGCTTAAATTTGTAGAGCACAATTTTCTCTACAAAATGATGCCTTACCCAAGTTGGTACGTTTAGAAATAACGCTGGCTGAGTCCGTTTAATTTGTTCAATTTTTTGAAGTGCCATGGCACTTTTTACAGCATTTTTTGGACATTTTTGTATTTTACTTATAACTTTTGAATGATAAGACATATCGTGCTCGGGAACGTCTCATTTTAATGAGGAAAATATTGTCAACGATATTTATACGTTCCCGAGCACGATATGTCTTGTCATTCAAAAGTTCTAAGTAAAATACAAAAATGTCCAAAAAATGCTGTGAAAAGTGCCATATTACAAATGTACTTCAAAAAATTGAACAAATTAAACGGACTCAATCGGCGTTATTTCTGAACGTTTGAAACAAAAAATGGATGATTTATCATCATCCAACAAAATGAAGAAACTAGCATGGTAAAAAATATGGAAAAGATAATGAAGCAAATGACACATTGTAAAATATTTGTAAGTCTATTTAGTTATTTCTGAACTTATGCATGCCATCTTGTGCTTTAATTTAGAATTTACCAGAAACAGCGCCGGAGAAAAATTGATAGACACCTGTAAGAAAACTAATTTATCAATTTATAATTGCTTGTGCTTTTCTTCTCCTTTTTCGTAGATATTAAATGGACAGAATTTAATACAATGTGTGATTCCACTCACTAGACCACGAAAATTATTATGTACTTATGTTAGAAAATTTTATTAACAAGAAACGTTACTATATTTGTAAGGTATTGGAATTAGAATAAAACGTAAAACTTTTCTAAAAATTTTGAAATACATATCAGACGACTCATTTTTTGATCCTAATTCCGAATATAATATTTTTATTGCAAAAAGGTTCGATTCTGATAAAGAAAATTGAGAATTATGGGCACAATTTCGACGTTTTCGTCTCTGATTAAAAAAAAATGAATTTTCTCAGCAATGAAAAGAAAAATGTGATGCATACTTTTATGACTGGTGGTATCATGAATCGAATTAGATAAACTAAATGACTTTATCTCTTAGGCAAAAAAGCTAGTTAACTTTACAAAATGCTTCATATGCATGTCGAATGGGCGCAATTCTAGTTCGCACGGTCAATGAACGCTTTGTATTGAAATTGATTAAACGTCATTTCTATACTCGGTTTTTGACGCTGAATCCGAAAAAAATGTTTCAAAATCCGAAAAGTACAAAGCGAAAAATTTGGCGTATTGTGAAAACAATGCGTTTTTCGAAAAAAATCGATCCTTCCGAGTTTTTCAAATTTTTCGATTCTGAAAAAATCATTTTCAGAATCTAAAAACCGGTTTTTCTCACTCACCTCGATGCGCTCTATCCAACCATGTAAAGGAAAAGGGAAAAAAAGTTTTACTTTTCATTCCAATTTCCGGCACCATACAAATATAGGAACGCTTCTGTTACCCACCATTGTGAACAAATTTTCATTATTTTCACTAGTGATAGTGGCTGAAGGTTAGATGCAAGACCAGTTACATGTAGATTTATAGAGCTTGTCATTCTGCACTGTGAAAACTAAAAATTTCCGCCTACAGTACAATTTAGGATGTCATAAAATCCCACAACTGCGGTATCAGTATAGTGGCAGAAGTTATATAAGTATTTGCTTGTAATTGTCCGTGTATCTAGTCTTCAGACACTATAACTAGTGAAAATATTGAAAAATTTGTTCACACAGACAAGTGACACAAAAGCAACGGAGATTAGAAACGGTGACTAATTATATCATTGGATATATATCTCCAAAGAGCGCTTAAAAAGAAACCTCTATCATGAAGACATTTCACACGTATTTTGTACACGTTCCGAACAAGACATCCGCAACGTCTAGTTCCACACGCGTACGAAGCGGACGTTTCGAACGTGTATGAAATATTCGGAACGCGGATATTCTCCGTTTAAGTCGACTTGGTGGATATTTTTAGGCTCAGAAGTGCCGAATCATTTGGAGGAACGCACCCGCAGGCTTTTAACGGACAGGGGTCTGTTTCTCAATACAACTTAAGTGCGGCCTGTTTCTCGAAAAAACTTAAGTTTTACTTAAGTGAATAATTTCACTTAAGTAAACAGGAAATTATACTTAAGTGTTTTTAAGAAACTCACTTAAGTAAAATATTTTTTACAGTAAAACTTAAGTTTTTTTGAGAAACAGGCCCCAGTATCTTGAACAGTTTCCACAATACAACTTTAAGTATATATATTCATTTCATCGAGCATTTGTGCAAAAAGTCAATAGATAGAGGACGGAAGAAGTATGACTGTAATGGCGATCTAGAGATACAGCATATCAGTATGTCTAGCATGTGTTTTATCTATATGCGTAATATCAATACATTAGCCTAGAAAAAAGAGTCGGCCGTGACGATCTCAGAGGATACTCTAAACTCTGAAAGCTAGCACAGCTGCTTTGTAAATTGATTGTCTGAAAACAGTATTCAGTCCCATTTTGTAAATAAAAATAAACAACTACAGCAATCTTTATTCTGCCAGAATCAACTTAAAATTTCTAGTTTTATCGTAAACTGAGAATATGAGAAAATTTGTTAACATCATCATAATGAAGTTCATAAATTTCATAAATAAAAATGATGTACTGAAGCATGGCGTCTTATGAAATTTAAATACGGAGTTAAGTGATGTTAGGAGAACGTGGTGATAGATTCTCTCTTTGTTGACGTTATTTTTGTTGTTAAAATCGGCACATGATCGGTATTTTTGTGATTCTATTTTTTCCAGTAATATATTCATCATCTATATATCGTACTACTTTTCTATCTATTCTGTCTACATAAAAATGCCAGTCGTCATTTGTTGATATTTTGGAGTCAGGATATAACGCACGAATTACACTTGTATTTGCAGGCAGTTAAAATTTCTGCATGATTCTACTTAACTCGATCACTAGAACTATGACCTTAGAGTAATATACTTTTCCTCATATTTCTTCTAATTTAGTGTTTGAGACGACGTTGTTTATTTTTTATCGTTTACAAAGTCCGTTGTTATAGATAAAAAGAACTATGGAAAGTTTTCAGAAAAATCGACCAGATTTAGAGAGTAGATGTACGTACATCGTGAATGGTGATAACGCCAAATGCCCTCATAATCTTAACATAAGGTAAACAGGATATCTCAATAATTCATCATTATATCTACTTAATGTATTTTGTTTAGACAAAAATCAATAAAACAAAAAATTTATCCGAATATTCTGTCACTTATTGGGGATACACCGCTTGTTCGAATCAATCGTATTGGTAAAGAAGCTGGAATAAAATGTGACTTATGTAAGCAGCCCAAGAGCTGAGTTGCGTAAGAGAATTGAAGTTACGTGTTTTTTTTAGTGGCTAAATGTGAATTCTTTAATGCCGGTGGTAGGTACGTATCTACAGTGTTGATTGATAGTAGATCTTAATATCGTTATTGTTCACTTCAAGTGTTAAAGATCGCATTGGTTTGAGAATGGTGGAAGAAGCGGAAAAAGATGGGACATTAAAACCTGGCGATACAGTGATCGAGCCGACGTCAGGTTTGTCTCAAGATTACGTTTTATAATTTAATGATTAATACTCTACATTTAGGCAATACGGGTATCGGATTAGCATTAGCATGCGCTGTTAAAGGTTATCGATGTATTATTGTTATGCCTGAGAAAATGAGCAAAGAAAAGGTGAAGCCTTTCTAATCTATCATCGTTGTGTATGTTAATAATCTTTTTTTTTCGTTCTAGGTTGACGTATTAAGAGCGCTCGGAGCTGAAATTATTCGAACACCTAATAGTGCTACATTTGATTCACCAGAGAGTCATATTGGCGTTGCTCATATGCTTAAAATGAAAATACCAAATTCACACATATTAGATCAATATAGAAATCCGTATAATCCTATTGCTCATTATGACACAACAGCTGAAGAAATATTGGAAGCATGCAATGGTATTAAATTTTGAATTACGATTAGGGATAACATTAGAGATGTTAAAATCAGATAGAAACGTCTAATTTTGTTTTACCATAAGCGAACCTTTGTGATGAACTACTCTTTCACAAATAGGATACTCTCTCAAGTCACATCGAAAATCACTTGCAAAAGAGAATGTGCTTTGAAAAGGTAAAATGTTTGGTAACCTAAAGCTTATCAGCTTCACGATACTTGCTAACAAACTCCATTTAACTTTGAATCGTACTTTGCATTTAAAAACATTGCTTCTTTCTCACTTTCTGCACTACTACGTTCACCTACTTTCACAATTATTAACATAGATTGATTAAGAGTCTCTAAACTTTTTCAAACAAAAATATCGTATGATCTTACATTTTTGTTATTAAAATTTCAGATATGAATCTCTGCCTGCTTTATGTTCGAGATAATAGCCATAAAATTAAAAATAGGTTTATATAACACATAGTACGCTCTTCGGAAATATTTTTGATGAGCAGCCTGCTATTCGTATATTATTTGTATTAATTTAGTAGGTAGTATTATTAATTACTAATTGCTTTGGTGGTGCACTATTGTTTGTGATTATTCACCAACTATACTCACAAACTTTTCTGTCAATATGTCGGAACTTTTATGTATGTTTTTGTTAGGTAAAGTTGATATGATTGTTGCTGGCGCTGGAACAGGTGGAACATTAACTGGTCTATCACGAAAATTGAAAGAAAAATGTCCGAATTGCATTGTGGTTGGCGTCGATCCAGATGGAAGTATATTGGCTGTGCCGGAAACTTTGAACAAGACTGGTATTTCATTTTATGAAGTAGAGGGCATTGGGTAAGATGGAGACTCTGTTAATTCGTATAAAACTATCTTTGTTTTTTTAGATATGATTTTGTTCCGACGGTACTTGACCGGTCATTGATTGATCGATGGTATAAAAGTGGTGACAAACTATCATTGAAACTGTCAAGAAAATTAATTAAAGAAGAAGGAATGCTTTGTGGAGCATCGTCTGGTTCAGCAATGTCATGTGCACTCCAAGCATGCAAAGATTTTGGTTTGAAAGAAGGACAAAATTGTGTTATCATTCTACCAGATTCTGTTCGAAATTATATGTAAGTTGGATACAAAAAATCGAATAGATTAGTTAATCATCTTCGTTTGTTTCTATTGTTTAGGACCAAATTTTTAAGTGATGAATGGATGTTTGATCGAGACTTTTTGGATTTAAAAGATAGCTCCAATGCTGAATGGTGAGTTGCAGCAATCAGATCAGGTTAAATCGCCGCTATAATTTTCAAAATGATTGTTTTTAAATAGGTGGAATGCACTTCCTGTTAGTAGATTAAAAATACGTGAACCAGTTACTGTTTCGACTGACACAAGTATAAAAACGGTCTTGGACATTATGCATGAAAAGGGCTTTGATCAAGTGCCGGCAATTGGTGAAGATGGGTATTTAGGCTATCAGTCTCTTATACATCAATTAAACAACTTGTAACTTCCTTTGTAGATCATTCAAAGGTATGGCAACGATGGTATCTATTATGGCAAAAATGTCTTGTGGTAGTGTTCATGCTCAAGATCTTGTTGTGAAAGTGATCACTGATAAATTTCGAACAGTAAATTTTGTCATGTGAATGATTTTGTTCATTTTGAGTTGAAAAAATACATGTATTCCAGGTTCGTTTGGATGATCCATTGTCAAAATTAAGTCGAATATTAGAAGTGCATAATTATGCTGTTATTAAATTTGCGCATGAGCAGTGTAAGAGGGAACGTCGACTGCTGGACTGGAATTTTATATCAATTGTTTTTTTAAATTTTAGACGATGAAAAACTGACAAGTAAAACAAAACCGGTAGTTTTTGGTATTATATCAAGTATTGATTTGTTAGACTTTATTATCAAGAATAAACCAGTTGAAAATGGTGTTGGTGGCGGAGGAGCGACGAATGGACATACAAAAGATAATGGAATAAATGAAAATATGAAGTCTGTTATCAATAAAGGAACAGAAGCATTGTCTTAATATTGATGAGCGTGGAGCTAATAATACAGTTAATAGGAAAGACAGTTTTTTTGTTTTAGCAAAACTACTCAGGTATTTTTGTTTTATTGAGACGTTTTTCATGTCTACTTATATGCGGATAAATATTTATACTCTTATCTATTCAAATATATATCTTATGCATGCAGAATAACGTAACAATCGTATGGCGCATTTATCACCAATTTTTATGATTTTGGTACATGTCTCATTTGTATAATCGTTAATAGCACGTAAATTATTGATGCTTTCTTTCCCGGTGACCTCTAAACAACCATTCAGTTTATGAGTGTTTCACCAAAAAATAGTTATTTCAAACGTCTTTATATTAATTTACTAATTAAAAGTATTCTCAAAGAAGTATAAATATATGTAATGATTTTCCTTGGAAAAATATGCAAAGAAGCGCTTTTTGTATATTAAACACGAATAATATCTATTGTTTCCATACCATATATAAAATTGAATTTTCTCTATAATTACGTAAATGCTCACTTGATGAATCTCTAATAGTTTCAACTTAATTAGTAATTTTTCATAGAGATCAATACATTCGCTTATCTCGTTTTTGACAATATTAGTCACTCTAAATCCTCACTAGAATAAAAGATGTAGTTATAATAACAGTAAACAGACGAAATCAGAAAAGCCAGAAAAACCCAAACTACAGTCCATATCTACTCATACTTACATTGTTTTGCTGACGTTGATGCCAATTACCTGCCAAAAATGGTCGCTGATTTCAATAGCAAAAGAGATGATTCGATAAATGAGTTCTGGATACGAATGATGCAGTTATGTTAGCGATTAAATGTCGCCGTTTACTAGGCGAACAGTTTTCTACGATATTTCTTGGCAAAAAATGCTTTAACCCTTTCGTGCCGGGGCTCGTATATATATATATATGGGCTCAAATGGGCTTTCAAAAAAAAAACGGCACGAAAGGATTAAAGAAAAGAACTGAATGAATTTTAAATATAAATCAGGTTTTTTCTACAAAAGAAACTTCTTCTGTCGAGTTAAAATATTCATCTCTTATGATGAAAATTGGCATTCTTTATATTTTCAAAGCATTATCATTTTCAAATTTCGTTGGGCTTGGACAGACTATTATCTGGAGGAGTCGTAACATGACTCGATGAAATTCCATAGAAGAACATGTCGGAAAATTGCAAAAATACATTGATTCTCTTTTATTTTCGGTGTTTACTTTAATCTTTGCCATGAAAACAGATGGAGGATATCTCCATTCATTCCATGCATTCTAGCACTTCCTAATCAAATCAAGAGGCTAAATTTTTGATAATCACTCTATTTATTTATTTATTACAAAGGTGCTCTTCGTCTATCTTCGTTGGTTAAACTAAAGTGACAATGAGTCACCAGCTTCTATGGCTGAGAAACGTTGATAGTAGCGCCTTACTGTAATTGCAGCTTACTCTGACCTTCTGTCTCAATCGTTCTCGTGATAAATGGGTTGGAATAAAAAACTGAGAAATTATAACTGACAGGAGGCAACGCTGCTATGAAAATAACAGAAGAAGGAAAAAAGTATAGTAAGGAGGAAGAAGACTTTTCCTACAAGATGGACGAACTAATTCACCCACTGTATTTGTCATGTCTATTTCTATGAATCCGCATGACCAGTCGAATACGTCTCATCTTGACTACTGTCTGAATATTCAAAATATGCCAATTTCAGTGAGGATAAGTCGCCATATAAGTTTATGATACTACACTTTCTATGAGTTCAGATAATTTAAAATATTCTTGTTTGATGATAAAAACAGTTCCGTGCGTGATTGCGTAATGCATTCTCAATTAAAATACGATCAGATATAAATAACACGCTTAACATTCGTCATAATCTTTACATCAAGAAGGAACCGAATTTGTTGAGCGTTTAATATCAAGCGTACAATAAATAGTTTTTTGATACTTTAGATTAAAGCAACAACTATGTCATCCCGACGTTACAAATCTCGGAGTAGAAGTAGATCAAGAGAACATGTCAGAAAAAGTCGAAAACGAACAAGAAATTCAAGTGGAGATGATAGTAATCACAATTCACCAATTGTTGATCGCCAAACTCCAACTCTTTCATCACCAGTCGTTAACAATGAATCAGACAGTGGTTTTTCAAGTAAGCTTTAATAAATATTTATATCTAATTAGACGAAGGGAAAGACAAATAATAGCATTAGAGAATGTTTATCTGTAGTTTGTTTGTTAATCCGACAAGGTCCCACTTCTGTTGCAGGTGATCCACAACAAGCATTACTGAAGAAACGACGTAGTCGTTGGACAGGAAATGATAATGATAAGATCTTTATTCCTGGTATGCCGACAATTATACCATCAAGTATGACGAAAGAACAAGAAAAAGCTTATCTAAGTGCGTATAGCTGAAATTTCGCTTTTATATGATTTGTTTGAGAGTATTGTTTAATATTTTTCAGTGCAATTACAAATTGAAGAGATGACAAGACGTCTGCGAAATAACGACTTGGGTATACCAAGTGCTCCAGAGGATAGGTATGGTTTATTAATGACTTTTGTTATCTTAGAACCCTTTTCTGTATACATAAGAGGAATTCCCCTTAATTATGCCAAAATTACTGTTGTATTGATACCAAATTATCGATTATATTGCCTGATGTGTTATAGTGCATTTTATTTATGCTATTTTGTTTCTTTTTTCTTTCTTTTAGATCCGACAAAAAAAATGTATTCAGCAAATTTTTCTTGATCGTGTTCGTTAACTAAAAACTTGAAAATTGTAGCAGCTCGCTTTCTCCCTCATTCCTCAAAACTCGATTTGTTTTGGTACTTAGACATTCAGAGAAGAAGTGAGCGTTCTTGAAAAATAGTGGTTCCTTTCTCTTCGTGCCATTTAATTAAACATTACCATTCTAGGTTAAAACTAATCTAAGACTCACTTACTATTTTAGCTATTTGACGAATTAATGAACGAAATTAAACTGTGTGACACTCACATTCGTCGTGTGCTCTAACGGCCCAAAGGTGTCGTTTTTCGTGTTTCTTTTATTCTATTCAATCGAAATATAATTAATAAATATTTTTTTAGGTTTCTTAAATCTGCTAGCACTAGACTTTTTGCGCTGCTATTTCGTAAAAACAGGCCTATGTATCAGCAGTTATCCATCAAATATATATCTTTTTTGTATCTCTTTCATTGTATGTATTCGTGATACTAATATTTTTTTCTCTTTGTTTACAGGTCGCCATCGCCCGAACCGATTTATGATAATCAAGGAAAACGTTTAAATACACGTGAAGTTCGTGTGAGAAAACGTTTAGAAGAAGATCGACATCATCTTATTCAAGAAATGCTTTCAATTAATACAGAATATAAACCACCTTCAGATTACAAGTATTAGGTTGACTAAAGCAATTATTAACATATTTAAAGGTTTTTTTTTGACGTTTTAGACCACAACAGACAAAATTTATTGATAAAGTCACGATTCCACAAGATGATCATCCAGATGTGAATTTCGTGGGTTTACTAATTGGTCCACGTGGTAATACATTGAAATCGTTAGAAAAAGAGGTTTGTAGATTTGCTATTCCATTGTCTAAAATTAAATAACGTTTACTTTTTTTAGACAAATGCAAAAATTATCATAAGAGGTAAATATAACATTTATGAGATTTTTTTTGTACGATAACCGGATGTATTCCTTATATTTTAGGGAAAGGTTCAGTAAAGGATGGAAAAGTAGGAGGACGAAGAGATGGTACACCGCTACCTGGCGAAGATGAGCCATTACATGCATATATAACAGGAAACACGCTAGAAATAGTTTCAAAAGCTGCAGATCGAGTATGTAACATTGATATAGTCTCAATTTATCAAAACAAACTTTATTTCTAATTCAGATACGAGAAATAATCAAAACTGGAATAGACGTACCAGAAGGTATGAACGAATTGAGAAAACAACAATTAAGAGAGTTAGCTTTATTGAATGGAACGTTACGTGAAAATGATTGTCTCATGTAAGTTGATATTGATATATCTTATCTCTATTGAGCAAAACAAGTTCGACTCAGTGTGAAAAAATGCTTTTTTATATTTAGTAAGTTAAAATTGGTTACTGAAGCAGAAAAAATCATCACAAATACTATTATATGTACCATATGTGGTGGCGCAGGACACATAACAAGTGATTGTAAAATGAGAAAAAATCCAGATGGTACTTATGCGACACTCAATGAAGATGGTACACTCCAATCAAGTACAGGAACTAATCGCGTTGAAAAAGAGAAATTGGATACAGAGGTATTTACTTTAGCCCGAGTGTTACCGAGCTTTATACATTTCTGTTTTCCTATTTTAGTATCAGTCATTAATGGCTGAACTTGGTGGTAATAAACTACCGAACGACAGCCAAATGAGTTTATTGGATCGAAAAAACATGGTATCCTCCATGAATCGAAATCCAGGACCTATTCTAGCTCTTCCGTCTTCGCAATCATCTTCATCTCTAAATGGCGATGCTAATAACAATAATATGGTAATGATTCTTTACTTCATACTTATTTTTTTATATATATTTTTTATATATCACCTTGCAGATGATGAACAGCAACAATCCACCATCTTTGATGTCGATTAATATTAATCCGTCATCAGACAAATCCAATTATTCTAGTAATAATAATAACAATAATAATGATGGGTTTGGCTTCTCAAAAAATTATAACAATTCCAATTACTCTTCGTTTTCAAATAATGACTCAATTCCTTCACTGATGTCTTCAAACAATCAATCGTGGTCAACATCAACAAGTCAGCAGCAATCATACAGTTCAAATTATACTGCACCTACTATACCAACTCCCCCGCCAGCACAACAGCAACAAAATATGTCTAATCAATGGGCTCAATGGAATCAATGGAACGCTGCTGCATATTGGAATCCAATGTGTTGGTCAGGTTATAACTATCCATCAACCGCACAAATGCCTCCTTTGCCAAGCGCTCCAGCAGCAGTTATTCCACCACCACCGCCGCCTCCTCCACCACCTCCTCCTCCACCTCTGAATTGAGCAAAATACTTTTCATTTTCTCATAAACCAATAATGGATTATTTACTTCTTTACTAAGACAATTTTCTCTTCGAGTCTTGTTGTATACATTCTTTTTTTGTCTATTGCTTTCAAAATGTGTCTAATAAATATATATGTAGAAATGTGATGTACTACTTTTTCATAGAAATGTACTCATTCCGCAACAATATGAAAAGGGTAAGATGTAAAATTTATTCAACTGCTAGTTAGATTATTATTTGGTTTGTCATACCATATGTTGATAATAAAAACATAACAACTTTTTTTTTTATTATCCACAGTGTAAATACATGCGCAAAATGAAAGGAATGATTTACACGCAGCTTTCTGGAGTATTCGACTAGAAAAGTTTAGAAGGAAAACTAGTAAAATATTCTTATATTTACAGAATATGAAAAATTGCCTGTTTAAGAAAACACTTTATAAATAGTGGACCTCTTACATCTTGAATGTACTAAACTCAATTTATATTCAGTATAAAAAAGCTTGTTTTCGAAAAAAGTAAGTTTTGTGCAAGCTCTTGTCTCCTTTAGTTTATTCCGTTTTTGTCCGAAAAGAACGAAAACAATCGAATCCATTTCATAGTTTTAAACCTTGTATTTGTCTTATAGCGCACTATTGTTAAACTACCCAATCTAAATACTGTTAAAAGTTTGTTTGTATCTGTTTACAATCAGAGACCAAAAAATTCAAATTTGTATTGAACAGTAAAAAAAGAGACAACTTTGAATATAAGTATTGCCCATGTCTTATACATTTAGCCTAATACCGACTGATTTTATGATGGATCAATTTATTGTAACCGAAATAACCGATCTATTATAAACTTTGACTCTTTTTTGTTCGAACATACTCTTAAAAATCTTACTTATTCAGAAATATAATGCAATCATAAATATACAGAGTAAAAGACAGCCTTATACATCGTATTTAAAGGTGATTCCAGTATGAAAATATTTTTTTCCGAGGACATTTATTTTAGAGTTAATATAATTTGTGGCGGCAAAGGAAAACAAAGAAAACTGTTCAACTTCAATTGTAGGTAAAATAATTTTTGAAAATATTTTTCGTGCAGGTCAGCATTCTTCTAATGTAGTATTTTATTGTATTAAAGTTTGTTCATAAGAGTAGTAGGTCAGACTTTAATCTATTTCGCGCGTGACACTCGGCTTATTTAAGTGCAGATTGTCAAAGCCTTTCAAAAAACAATTAGCAAACTGCCGCCTTTTCAGTGGTAATATTAAACAAAGATTACAAGACATTATTGTTTCCATTTGTATCCTCTCCATTTACCCTTTGGCAATTCATTCGAAAACAATTCTATCTGTCATGTCTGCCGCTTATTACATTCCAATAACTCTCGTTTACTGCTACAAATACAAACCTATTCTATTAAAATGTTCATGGTCGTTTTGTCTTTTGAAATAGCGTCACGCCGAGTTTTATTTTTTGTACAATCGCATCATACGGATGATTGACTTCTACTCTTTTAGGAAAAGTTTGGTGTGAAATGTTTGACTTTTTTTATTAGTTATTTAGTTAATCGAATCAAACATGGGTTCGAGAATCATTGAAGGAAAGAAAAATGTAAATAATTCACTTTAATTAATTGTATTATTTGTAAATGTACTTTAAGCGCTTTCTAAATTCGTCCTGTCAAAAAGTATCGTAGATTTACCGTTGTACAACAAAAATTTCTTATATTTTCATTATAGAATCATTATATTTAACACATTTGTTCGCGTCTGTACAAGACAGAGAAACATTTCTGATTCTCCACCTTCTCAATAACAACAATCACAATTACAAAGGACAGCAGCAACAGATGAACAATCAGACTTAGCGAGTAATAATCCATGTGTAACGAAATCAGCCAGCTGAGACTAGAGAGCCAACTGCCCTGTGAGAAGATTGGAAAGTCGACTGAGTGAAACAATAAACAAACGAAATTAAAAGACCAGGCAAGCCATAACAGTCTGACTATTTTTCAAGAAGAATAACGATACACTTGTCTAGAAAATATACTCATTTTGTCGTACTTGTCATAGTATTACTGAAGCAAATATCGAAAAACTACCTTCAGATGTATCATCTAGGACTATACTTTCGAATCATCTTTTCATCAAATCTGTACGATCAGAGATAATCGAGAACAAGTGTCTGACTAGAACGAGAAAACAGTGTGGAAAGAAAGAAAGAACTAGAGATCCAACTGCCTGCGGGAAGATTGAAAAGACGACTGAACGAAACGGTCAACAGACGAAATTAAAAAAAGCCAGAAACTCATAACAGTATGACTATTTTTTAAGAAGAATGTCCATTGCTTTATCAGTTGATTCATTATCGTGTTATATATCCTACTATAACTTTAATAACTACTATGAAATGAATTGAAAGTAGGGGAGCTGTAGATGACACATCTGAACTTAGTTTTAGAATATCTGCCTTAGTTATCCTATAATTAGTGTCACAAAGTAAGTATATACAAGATTTAGAATGTGTTTATGAATGTATTTGTACGGAGGTAATGATTTTATGTAAATGACAATTTTTCGTATGTCGATAGCGATCGATGCATTTTGCCACTTCGTCGTCTATCACATCGCCGTATATTGGTGCATTTCTGATCCATATCATCATATGTATATGAGAAGATCCGCGTTTTTGAAATTCAACCCAATAGAAATAATCTTGCGCTTCCCATAATGCCCGGCATTTTGACAGAATAATTTGTTGAAAAAATGATCTGAAACGTTTATCAAACACTTGAACAACCATGACAGGATTACTATTGAGTAGAAAATTTGTTTCGTTCCAAGTGTACTGTCGTTTTACTGGCGTGTGTTATGACATTTTACTAAACTTTGTAATAGTTCAGGCCACCGAGTGTCTGCTCCTGAAAACTACAGAGCCATGTAAGAACTCCTAGCTGTCATATCGTTGCAAAAAATTAACTCAGTGTACTAGACCAGTATTGCGAAGTGACTTGTACTTTCTGTAAATGTTTGAATATAAGATCTTTTTTGAGCAAATTCGAAACGTTAGTCTTATTTCCTAGATTTCTCGCTGTTACTTGTGATTTTGGACAACTTTCTCTCAATTGCAAGCCTATTCCTGAACTAGCCTATCAGCCAAATTTTGTAGAAAAAAGATATCATGTGGATCAGATGCATGCCGCAAATCAGCGCTAACCAATCTGCTATTTGTATGGAGTCCTAAAATGAGTTTTTGTTTACGTTCTGCGTGATAAATGTTCATCCCTTGAGGGAACAAATGCGGAAAGGCTTTTGCTTCTAATGCTTTTTTCGTAAATAACGATGCTGGTTGGTGTTTTTCCGCTGGTGTAAGTTTGTTGCTTCTGTTCACTATCACACATATTATTAGACAGAAAATGTTTGATGGTACAAGTAGAAATATTTTCTGCTTTTGTCTTGAATCTTACCAAAGTCTGAAAAACGAATTTCAATATTAACCATCTAACTCTGTACTTCTTCTGTAAACGTTCTTACTGATACATAGCACGATTCTTTTGTTTTTTAAGCAACTGCCTTTGTTGTTGCTGACTTCGACATTATTACCTTTATTAGGAATGAAATATTTTAAGCAAAAAAGTTATTTTTTCTTCAGTATTTCATTCCTGCTTCAGTTGCTAAAATGTGTTTTTAACTATCTTTAGCTAAAATGTGTTTTTAACTATCTTTAGCTAAACTTGTTTTTTTCAGATGTTTTCTACACAAGTTTCGGAAATGCTCTCGGCAAACACCCTTGGTGATAGCTTCTGGCTGAAATCAACAAACGACGGAGAATCCGTTTTAATAATCTAAAAATCACTTTTTAGTTCGCGCTTATGCTTTTCAAGCACGACCAACTCGATATCAGGCGTTTCCTTAGTCGTAAGAATCATAGTGCTTTCTATAAGTAGCACACAAAAAACGAACAGAGAAAAAAGAAATTACTGCTGACCTGAATTTCTTTTCCATTCTAATTGACATTTGTTGACCTCGACAATGTCCTTTTGTACTTTTCGCGTAAATAAATGTATAAACGCAGCTGCTCACCGAGAAAACGGCGAAGTTCTTAAAAAAAATGCTTCACTTTAAGGACTCATTGTGAACTAACCAAAACCTATTTTTAAAAAATAACTTCATATGTGTCATCTGAAACACTTGTAGATTTGAATCATTTTCTCAAAGCACGTGTGTGTAGTAAAGAACTCTACATACTTATCGTTAATTATTAAGGTAGAGAAAAAATGTTCACTAATATAAACTGTTCAATTACTTATATGATCGACTTCTGACTTCTATATCCTTATTTCAATTGATGTTTTAGGGAAGGCTGATTATATATACTTTTGTATGTGTAGTTTGACTACGACATTTTTTTATTTTCCTACAAATTTGATTCTTTTACCTAAAAAAAACAAACAAACAAATAACAAAATTGCTCGTGAAATGCAGAAAAAAAATTAAATAAAATCCTCACAAAAACCGGCTTGTTGCGTGAGAGAAGAAGAACAATAACAAAAGAGCATTTGTCCATTGAATCTTCTACGATTTTGAACAGATGTAGAAGAAATAAAAAGGAAATCTCTTTTGAAAAGGAGAAAAACACAGAAAGATCACATATCAACCCATTCCGCCCAGCCAAGCAGGCATTCCAGTCCTACTGGCAGGACCTCCTGGAGGAAAACCCGCATTTCCTGGAAAACTCAGGTTTAATCTTTTTATTGCTCTTCCTTGCGCTCGAATGGCAAATAGTAATGCAGCATATTGGGTTAGTTTTTCTTCACCACGACTACAATGAATGGCTTTTTCATACAATTCAGCCGCTTCATCAAATTGATTTCTAAAAAACAAATAAAAAAAGTCATTATCATTACATAACAAATTTGGTCATTAAGAGATTACCTGTTACATTTAAATATAGCATACATGGTTAAAACAGTTTCATTTGATACATCATAGTCTAATGCTTGTTTATACAATTTTTCGGCTTCATCAGCGTTCGATGGATCAGTTGCCATTAAACAATTTCTACGAAAAACACAATTCATGATTTTGATAACTGTTAATGATTAGATAATATTCGTTAGAGACTTACGCTTTAAGCGCTAATAATGTTGGACTATCTGGAATTTCTTGAATAAACTTATTTAAATACTGCAATGCTTTATCTGTGCGGTCATTGTCTAAATAGGCTGATGTTAATGCTAATGAATAATAAATATCTTTTTTACATGTATCAAAGTATTCTTCAAATTGTGATAATGCTCGCTCTACACGAGATTTATCGTTATCTTTTGAGCCAACTTTTGTATCATTAATCAATTTCTGATATTGTGCGCGTAAATTTGTTGGTGATATTTCAACTGCTTTAATAAAATCTTCGTGAGCATCATCATACTGCTCTAATAAAGTTTTCAGCTATACAGGAAGAAAAAAGATAAAAAGAACGATAGGATGTGCCACATGTTTTCTGTTACCATTCCTCGATGAACTCTTGGCGCACAAGAATTTGGATGTGTATGGATACATTTGTTATATTCGTTCATTGCTCCTTCTAAATCATGTAAATGTATTCGAGCGTTGGCACGTTTCAGCTTTGCATTTATTCTCATCTGAAATGGATGGAATATTTAATGACAACATACCAACAATATGTTATTTTTCTACATACTTCTTCAGTTGAACTTGGATTACTGACAACAATATCAAAATCAGCTACAGCTTCGTTGTATTGACCGATCAGGATATAAAATGATCCTCGCAATAAATGTGCGTGAATTTTAAATTGAGAATCTTCACTCTCAATTTCACGTGTGCATAAATCTGGTATTTGTAAGAAATTTCCGTCATCATGCGCTTTATATGCTTTGGTCAAATAACTGTAATGATAAAACGAAAGATAAAAAATATATAGAAGTTTGATAAAGAAAAGATATCTACTACCTGTCAGGATGTGTTCTTAGCATTTCATTTATGAATGATGTACTTAACACTGGATCATCTTCAAACTCATTTAAAGCTGTACGAACAAAATCTTTTGATAATTCAGCTGTATTCTGAATAAAGAGAAAGTTGAACTTTAGAGTTTTATACATTTATTAACATCAGATACTTACAGGTGGTAGATTTCTGATATATTCTTTTGCTAATTCTGTTAATACTTTATCGGCTGACATTATGTAAACTTGTTGATAACTATCCAAAAAACAAACGGTCGAATAATCTAAATAAGACCAAAGAAGTTGTTAGAGTAACATCTTTTTCATCGAAAATAAACTCATTACCTTCTAATGCCAATTCATTATTTCCTGCAGCTTCAGCGGCTCGAGCACGTCTTAGGATACATTTAACATATTTTGGATTCAATTCAATCGCTCGAGAACAATCTTCAATAACTCTTTCCATATCTTTCTAAGAAATGAGGGAACTCTGGTCTTATTAGTAAACAATCAGTTTTAAAATCTCGCTTACAAGCGACTCATAGGCAGCAGCTCGATTCTGATAAAACTGTGATAAGTTTTCAACATAGGTAATCGGACATGTATCAATTGCTTCTAGATAAAAAAAGACAGAAATAAACATACTTCAAAAAAATCACCAGTTCATCTCACTTGTATAATATTCAATGGCTTCCGCAAACTTCTTATCATGATATTTTGTGTTGCCTTCATTTTTTAGCTGAATGGCTTCTTCTAATTTGATATCCTGCAAAGAACAACAATAACAACGTTGATTTAAAACCAATAGTAATACAATAATTATCATGATGATACTTTAAGCTTTGTACTTGATGCTAATGTTGTATCGCCTTCATCGTTTCTAATCGTTGTTGTAGTTGTGGTGGAAGTAATTGTTGATCGTTTTTTATCACCATCACCTTGTTGTTTGGATTTTTGTTGTTGTTTATAGATTAGATAACAAACGACTGCTGGAATACCAATAAACAAAGCATATTTGACAATCTTCTTTCCAAGATCCGATGTATCACTTTCTTTGACAGTGCGAATCAATTTTGATGCCATATATAAATAAATTATTTCAACTGTAAGACAACTCAAAACAGAACAGTTAAAACATCAATAAGACTGTTTAGATTTTATTATAGAATGTACGAGTATCATTTCTCGCACATATATGTTTTGAACAATTCGAAAAATATAGCTGATATACAGTTAATAGAGGGATATTTTGCGCGTACGTAATTTTCTGAACAATTAAAACTAAACGGCATGCAAAACTTTTTTTTGTAAGCAGCAAATAAGAAGAGTGATTCAGACTCTTTAGTGTATGTAATATTCAAATTTAAACTCTTTTATGCATTTAACATATATGTGACATTGGATGGCATTGGATGAAATAGAAGAATGAAAAGTAAACTGCACATGGAGGGAGCAAAGTACAAAGCGACAGTGATTGATTATGTTTATCTCACTATTCACAAACCTAATGTTTTTGAGATAAAAAAGAGATTAACAAAACAGAATATCAGGTCTTGTATGTAGAATTATCTGTTTTTCGTTTACTTTTGTTCTAATTGTCAACTATTCATCTCTAAGAAGAATTTATACCATTGTAGTTTGAAAGTACATTTAAAATATAAAATGTAACAGTCCGTTTCTTTCCATATTCCATTGCTCAAAATTATTTTCGCAATTCTATCCGTACTATTGGAGTACCATTTTAGTAGACATTTCCAGGTCATTTATACTGATCCATTAACGGACCCTTAATGGTGCAAAAACAGCGTAAGGATGGGTTGTTAACGTTAACATAAACTGTCAGTTTCAAGAACGTCAATCAAGGATCTAAAAACGAACCATTTATCATTAGAGTGTCAGAATGGAGTCCATTTTATATACCGTACACGGACCGTTTTTAGACAGTTTTCTGTCGATGGAAAAACGGTCAGTGTGCTGATTTTATTTTTTGTTTCTTTTTTTGTTTTCTTTTTCAAGATGGCAGTGTGTATTACAGAACTAAAACTTTTACGGATTTCCTGTTCAAAAATTGTGCTTTTTTTCATTTATAGGAGATTTATTGACGAAATCAGTTCAGTTTAGTTCTGAATGAATGAATGAATGATTTATTCACGAAAAGTGAGTCATAAAAGGTCCCCGACCTATAATAACAATGACTCGGGCCAAACAACAGCAAAAAGAGTCTATAAACAGAAAAATAAAATAAAAAACAAAAAAGTAAACTAGTATACGAATCAGAGAGATAGAAAAGAAAGAATAAAACTACAATAAAATAAGAGTTCTTGTTATTGTATCTCGCCAGTTGACAAAAACTCTATTTGTTTGCCTCTAGATTGAAAACAAAAATCTTTTCTTCTTTTCGATAGTTCCAGTAGTGTGATTGAGTGCCTGTAAAAGGTTATTCCATGATTTAGGTGAGGGATGCAAAATTGATAGTATAAAAACTTCCTTTTTGGAAGTATTTGGGATCTCTTTAACGTGGTGCTAACAACTATGTGAATGTGTTTTAATTGTGTAAATTAGTCTTATGTTTTGATTAAGGTTAATAGTTGATCGGCTTGAGGCATTTCTATTAATTAGATCCGTAACTTATGAAATACTTATACAGCTTTTAATCACTGATTTTTTCCAGATATTCTTGCTATTGTAAATTGCATTATCACAGAAAAACTTCCATCATGAGGCGTTCGCTGTCACTTCTTTCACGATTATCACCAGTAAGTTTCAAAATCCTTTCTATATTTTACTCACATATTTGGATATTGTTTATTTGTTTCTCTAGAAATCATCTACTACACAATGCAAAAGTTCTTCGAGTACAGAACCAAAATCAACGGGTGGTTTACATTTTGGTAAGTAGAATTTCGTTCTCTCACCATATTTTAGTGAAAGGATATTGTACTTTTTCTAGAGATCACTGATGAACAGAAAGAAATGCAAGCATTAGCAAGAAAATTCGCTAAAGAGGAAATAATCCCTGTAGCTGCTCATTACGACAAAACCGGTGAATATCCATGGCCAATAATTAAGAAACTTCATCCTCTTGGTTTAATGAACACGCACATACCACAAGAATATGGTTCGTATGTGTGTGGTGTTTTTTTTCTAATACTAGAAAAATTTGTCCTACTTCTTAGGTGGTGTCGGTCTTGGCATACTTGATGCATGCATTATTACTGAAGAACTCGCCTATGGTTGTACGTATATTTAATTTTAATTCTATGTTTATTTTGAAGGTCTACATCATTTTCTATGTTTTAGGTTCAGGTATCCAGACCGCTGTTGAAGCAAATTCACTGGGGGTGATAATGCATATCAATTAAACTCTTCCTCACCTTCTAATGTTGACGTTATTTCTTTAGATGGCGCCTGTAATAATAGCTGGAAATGATGAACAAAAGAAACGATTTCTTGGTCGATTGATTGAAGAACCTCTGATGTGTGGTTATTGCGTCACGGAACCTGTAGCAGGTTCTGATGTAGCTGGAATAAAAACACGTGCCGAAAAAAAAGGTGATGAATATATTGTTAATGGTCAGAAAATGTGGATAACGAATGGCGGTGTGGCGAACTGGTTCTTTTTATTAGCACGTACAAATTCCGATCCAAAAGTTCCTGCTTCAAAAGCATTCACAGCTTGTGAGTGTTTTTTTAAATAATCATTTGATAATATAAATTGATTTTAAATTTCTTTTAGTTGCCATCGAAGCTGATTCTCCCGGTTTAACACGTGGAAGAAAAGTGAGTTATGATGTGAAAAATTTTCAACTTAAATTGATTTTATACGTTGTATTTGTTTAGCATGATAACTAAATTTTTTTGATCGAATCTAATTCTATATACAATAGTTTGACAAATTTATTTTCTTAGTAGGAATGGAATATGGGACAGCGTGCAAGTGATACGCGAGGAATAACATTTGAAGATATGAGAGTGCCAAAAGAAAATGTACTGGGTAGTGAAGGATCTGGCTTTAAAGTTGCTATGCAAGTTTTTGATTTAACTCGTCCACCAGTAGCGGCTGGTGCCGTTGGCTTAGCACGACGTGCAATGGATGAAGCAACAGCGTATTCATTACAACGAAAAACAATGGGAAAATTGATTGCAGAAGTAGGTACTCATTACTGTCTTTTTTATAATTTATTGTCAATACGTTTATTATATATTTTAGCATCAAGCTATTGCATTTATGTTAGCAGATATGGCTATTGGAATCGAAGCGGCACGTCTCTGCACGTAAGTCGATTGTTTAGATTGTTATTGTTGTCTGTATCAATTTTTTTTCTTTATCTAGCTATATGGGTGCATGGCAAAATGATCGTGGTGAAAAAAATACATATCTGGCATCAATTGCAAAAGCATTAGCTGCTGATGTAGCAAATAAATGTGCTACAGACGCTGTTCAGGTATGAATTAAATAATCATTATACTTTATTTTCATAATAAATTAATATCTATATTTTCTATTCACAGATATTTGGTGGCAATGGGTTTAATACAGAATATCCAGCTGAGAAATTAATGCGTGATGCTAAAATATATCAAATTTATGAAGGTACATCACAAATTCAACGTTTAATTATTTCACGTGACATATTATCAAGAGCAAAATTAACAAACCAATAAGTTAATATACCAAGCATATCGGTTAAATTTATATTTTTTATATGCTTTTGATGCCGTCTATGGAATATTTCTTTGATCAACTGATCGTTAAGGTAATTTATTATTGTATGTATGGCAGAGAAACAAAAGACTACTAGATTAGTAGAAGTTTACAATTTATTTGATGTTTTTATTAGTTTTTTGTTAATTTCTAAAAATTCCCTATGGTTTTTTTCTACATCGTGTTTATTCTCCAGACGAACTTTTTTTTGTTTCAAAGATAATTTCGTGTTTGTTTTTTTGTTCTGGTTATATTTTGCTGGTTGGAACTGTGATAGATCTAAGTTTAATTTTATATATACGATGACGACGATGATTCAAAATCTGTTGCTTGCGCAAAAAATTGTAGCGTTTTTCCATTCAATTGTTAACTTGCAATATTTAGATTTTCTCTTTTATCTGTTTTTACAGCTGGTTAAATCAACTTATCATTTTTAGATGTAAATAAAGATAAATAATTCTTCACATAATATAGTCGTACTTTCTGCTGAGTTTATTGGCACTGATCCTTCTTGTTTAATGATTTGATGTATTTTTATGATTTAATCATTTTTTATCTAGTCAACAATCTTGTTCCACTAAACAAATACTTTTAATTTTAAAATTTCGAAAAATGTTTTTAACTGCTGCCCTTTATTGCTCATGAGCGTATGTATTTAAAAAAAAGTAAATATACCATATTTATCATTTGTTAATATCAAATAAATCGAAAGCAATGGATTAATACTTCTTTAAATGCTAGTCATTATGCAAATTATATATTAAGGAATTTGACGTTTTTATGATACACTATTTTTACTATGGTTTATATCTAACTAATTAGAACAGACGTTTTATGCTTTGGATTACATGTACTTTTCTTTCGATATACTAATGATAAGCTTCTTTTACACGCTATTTTCAAATAATTCTAATTGTATGCGTATAAACGTTTAAAAAATATGTCACTAGAATCATAAAGGAACAAAAACAAAGATGGTGTGTTCTTTCTTTAAATGATAAAAAATAATGCTTTCAATTATCATCGATCTAATCCGCCGAATGAAAGGAAGAATAATAGATCTTTTATATGTCTAAGTCATAATTTACCACACAACAACAACAACAAAAGAGAAACAAGAAATCCATCAGGTGGGAGAAAATCTTTTCATTGAAAAGAGTCCAACGGTTATTTCAGCGGGAGTGATTAAAATAAAAAGGTCGTATAAACACCTAGTAAAAAAAAAAAGAAATTGATAAAACAATAGAAACACTCATATTACATTTTTGAAGCTGTTGTAACTTCGAAGCGTCGTTTCTTCTACTTGTAGTATTCAATCATGTTTTCCTTTGAAGATGAGGGTATGTTTTTTCAATGATTTTTTTGACGCATGTAATTAATAGACGGATGAAATAGAGGTATATGACTTTGTATTACATCTACTAGTGTAAACATTTTCTTAAAACTTATCAGTACTAATTCGCACTCATCAATTTCTAGTTTGTAAATATTAACTGATCATGATTATTCTAAAGTGTAACGTGTGTGTTCTTCTATTTTCATAACTTTTTATTAATTAATCATGGATGAGTTCGAATGATTAGTAATTTTCATCTAGGATATAGAGCCGAAAATTTTGAATAAGTTAAATAGAAATTAAAAAGGTTTTATACCAAACTATAAACTACAAATATGTACGCTTGATTTTGAGTTCAACCAATTTAGCTGGACTGGCTATAATTACCTCATGCCACTCTACTCTTAGATACGTTTCAATGAATAGAAAAACAAAATTGATGATGCGAGAAAAAAAAAACGCAAAGACAATACAGATTTGTTTACAGTATATATGATATCTACTTTTGAAAAATAAAAAAATAGAAGATCTATCGATTTTTGTGTATCTGTGAACATCATTGATGGCAATAAAAAATAAAACATGGAACATTGCAGGTAAATTAGAGTAGAATTTTGTTGTTATTATTTTCTGATTGAATTGAAAGCAAAGTTAGTCAGGAAAATTTGATACTGGACATGTTAATCTTACCGTATGTGTGGTAATCGAATAATTATTGAAATCAAATACTCTTCTGAGGATTAATGGATAATTTTCTTTCCAAGATAATTGTAAATTTCCACACACATCTAAACCCATTGCTATAATTTCAGGTACGACCAAGTTATTCTCAAGTTAACACATAATTGTTTCAGGGCATGGTCAGCTAAGTCTACTACTGCAAGAGAATTCTGCGGCGTTTTTTCTTCATTTTATTGTGTCGATATATACCAAACTGAAGCACGCAGAGAGTTGTGAGACGTCTTAAATTGAAGGAAAAAGTCTTGTGAACATTTTCAGACGTATCGACACTCTAGAAAATGCCTCTTGCTGAAGGTCTTAATAAAACATGGAGTATTACCTTTCGATTCTGAAGAATTTAAATTTTTGAAAAGTAGTACTCAATGTTTTATTAAGATCTCCAGAAAGAGGTGATAAAATAACACTAAAAATCGAATAATTATTCGTTTTAACTTTACTTCATGTTAAGTGTCTCTATTGTCTTGAAAATGAAAATGAAAATTTTCGACGTCGACTTTATTTTTATAAAAAGATTTTTAATTTTAATTAAATAAATATGAATCTAAAAGCAGCTGCTGGCACTATTTTATCAATTCTAAAATTTCTACCCCTGAACAAGTATAATGATTCAGAAAAGAGCATTTTCTAGAATGCAGATGCGTCTTAAAATGTTCACACGATTTTTCTCTTCAATTTAAGATGTCTCGCAACTCTTTGCGTGGCTCGTTTTGGTATATATTGCCACAACAAAATGAAGAAAAACGTCTCCCGGAATTCACTTACAGTAGCAAAGTTAGCTGGCCACGCTGTTCACTGGATTCTGCTTTTTCTAAGACTCGTATAGGTTTAACTATTTTTCCTATATATTTTATCTGATTTAATTATTTGCAGATGACCTTGGATTTCAAAGATTCTTTATCTGTTAATGATCACTATAAAACATGAATTTTGTTTGAAAACACATATAACCGCAAGAAATATCATCGACATTTCCACCCAAATCTTAAATTTGGCAATTTTCTGATACATTTAGTGCGAGAAGCATTAGAAAGAAGAGAAAAATACAAAATAGATACATTATATATATTAGAAACACCAGCTATATACTAGATGGTCTATGTGGATCTGCTCTTTTTTTTCTTCTCATTTCATTGCACGTGAAGAAATACTAATACCAACAAACAAACAAACAAAACAACAAACCTTTGTGCGTCTAGTAATTTCATGGCATTTTTTTGTGTATATGTTGTATGTTGTCAGAAATTGTTACTTTGTCATATTCTCTTGATTATGATTCCCTATTCGCTTCTATTAATAAAACAAAGACTTTCTATTATACATATTTCTTTTCTGTTCTCACATAAACAAAAACACAACTAATGTGCCATGGCAAATATTTTTGTTTTTTTTATTTTTAGGAAAAAATTACAGTAACCACCACATCGTTTGTATCTGTCCAAATCTCCCTGTTTTTATCTTCATTTTCTTCCTTCATTTGTCATTTATTATCCTCATTTTTCAAGTACAAGTCTTGTCTTCTTCTTAGAGTGTATTTCTTTTACATGGACAATTGTTGTACTGTAATTTAAATGAAAAATTCGATATTAGAAAAATTACATATCAAACAATACGGTAAGATATACCTGACAAAATACGACATCTCATTCCGTTCATATATTATCCGTGAAAAAATTTTTTGATCATTAAAGGAGACGTGATTGTATGGATCATGTAAAAAGATAGACTCATTTTACTCAGCAGGATTACAATAAAAGATAGTACTAACATAATTGTGGTGTTTTTCAGAGATCGGATCTCAAACAACTATGCTGTTTTTGAATATCAGTTTTTTTAGCACATTTTTTAGACACTCTTGAATAATTTGAGACTCTTCGTCGAAAAAAACGCCGAATCGGATAAATTTACATGAAAAGTGAAATAATTAAATCCCTTACGTTTTTTTTTATCCTAGAAACTTCCCACGTAAAGTGTGTCTATCTCATTTGTACAGGTTTTTTGTTGAAGGTAACTGAAAAATAATTTTTCGCAAAGCGAATGAGAGGTGTTTCTTTTCTTCGTTCACTAATTCCGGAAAGGAGAGAGCAACCGATAAGTCTGCTACTACAACAGATATGTACATTTTCTAAACTTGACTAAGGTTTGAAAGTAACAATAGAAGAGGAAGCCTAGTGTTTTCTCCTAAATAGACTTTCTTTCTGTTTTAGTTTAAATTTTCGATGTACTCTTTTTTTGTATATTATAAGAGCAAAAATATCTCCATTTGAATGAAAATTTATTCTTGGATTTCGTTTCTTCTTTCAAACGTATGACTGTTGTTTTCAAATAATCACACAGGTGTATGGGAGAATTATAAACACCTCGAAGTCATTTTATGCGTGCATATATCATTATCGTCACTCTATTGAAATACGAATTGAGTTAAATTCGCGAGTATGATACGATTGTTAATATTGAAGACAAAACGGTGGCAGATATATGAGAGAATTAGGTCAATAAAAATTATTTTCCATTTGACCTACAAAAAATGAAATGTCGATAGTTCATTAGACAGACAAAACTGTGAGCAGGAAACAAAGAGTATAGACGATGAGTTGGCTTCGTGGATGTTCTAGTAGGTAAAATATATTGTAACTCTAACACTCTAAAAGTCTAGAGGCTAAGATATTTTTGATCTCAAAGCTATATTTACGAAATACACCGTAGTGTAGAGTTTCAATATGATGTGATAAATAAGAGACAGAAATTCAACAAATAACAGAATTTTGAGTTATTCTATGAATAAAAAAGTAAAAAAACAAATGAGATTTAGTAGGAAAAGATAAACAGTTTAGTTAACTTTTAATCTACTGAATGATGAATCAAATGAAATGCATTGAGATCACTCACATTTCTATCACATACATGTACAATATTTTTAATTCTTGACTTCGAACCTGATTACACTGCACCAAGTCTTATAGAAGTGAGCTGGAGTATGTTGTTATCATGCACCATTAACTTTCTTCCTTTTCAATTTCTTAATTTATTTCTTGCTATTTTTTACTTCCAAGTTCTAAACACCTAAAACTTAAAAATCAAGCGTGCATTATTCAAAAGGACTAATTCTCGTTATCTTTTAATGGTGTGTATTTGCTTTATTTAATTCATTATTCTGTGGATAAATGAACCTGGTATTCGATCCATTGAGCCGTTATATATTTTAAGGCTTAGAAGATTACAACAGACAGATGGTATACAAAACTAAAGAGATTTGAGACCAAACTAAGTAAAATGATTTCGACACTTTGAGTTTTACTGATTCAGTGCTCAATTTATTTAATTAATGGAGATGATTGTTCATTTTAATATTAACAAGACGGAAATTTCTTCGCCCTGATTGTAGTCCTTGAATTTCTAAAGTTTCTGAGCAATAGTGCTATAAGAGAAAAAATTCGTGTGTCTATTTCTTTTATCAAATAGGAGTTAGCTAGTTCGTTCTTGAGCAATATTATCCACCATCTTTGATATAATTCTACAGTCCGTTGCTGTAGCATTTTCTTTTAATACTTTGTCCATGAACAATTTTATTTGTAATTATGAATATATTAAGAGTAGAATCAAAAGTGCGCCGTTCATTACATAAATCGCAATATCGATCTCGTTGCCGCATTCTCTCTATGACAAATAATCAGAGCTCCAAGAATTTTATTAGTATTGTTAAATTTCAATTATTAAATAAAGGTAAGTAATCATTTTATGAGTTTTGTAAATGAATGGAAGAATACAGTTTGATCCTATGAGATTTTGATGTCATGGAGTACAGGATAGACAGTAAATCACACTTAGCATGCTCGTTGACCACTCTAGAAGAGAATTGAATAAAATATTAGAATAATTTTAGCTTAAATATTTCTTTTACAAATAAGTTATTGTAAATGGAATGCTTTATGTTGCTTCTGTTTTATCACACTGTAACTGTCTCACTCGAACAGTAGACAATTTTGACTTATAATGTAGAGATCACAGAGTTTTTTTCTAAAGTAAATCTTTCTTTCATGGATTATTATTGTTCTCTAATAATAACAATACTCTCTTAACGTGATAAAATGTGTTTTTAAAATGCATCAGTATTTTAAAAAAATCTCTGTAAGAGCAAAAAATTTTCGTGCAGAATTATTTCTCTTAAAAATTATTGTTTTACACATCCCAAGCAAAAATCGCCTGTGGGAAAAATCTAGATACATTTCGTCTGTAATCGGGCGGTACACGACTAGTTGTTGTCTAGATTACTAGTTGGAAAAGGGACTTTTAACTCGATGCGTCTGTATGTGCAACTAGCCATAGTGAAATCGAGCAATTATCCGGCGATAAATCGATAGTTGCAACTGAGGAGAAATCTATCAATCGTCCGATTACTACATTTCCACTGTCGTTAACAAATAATTGCAATCAAGTAAAAATCTAGTAATCTCGATAAATCAAACGATACTAGATTATTTTTGCATGCTTGGGATGATTCGATGCAGTTTTATGCGGTGGTTACGAATGAATCAACTTGCGTTATTTTTTGTTTTCGAAAACAAAAGTTTAGAAAATGAAATTGCAAGTTCATTTTTCTACCCTCGAATTTTTATGAGAAATGAAATAGATAAGATTATCGGAAACTCCTTAGTTAAAAAAATGAGCTAATTTCTTAAGCACTTTTGCCCCGAAGTTAGAATTTTTTTTGTTAGATTAGACTAGCATCTTTTGTAGAACAATGATTTTGTGTCCTATTGCTTTGAAACCCTAATTTTTTAGGACGATAGATGGACCTGATAACGAAATTTATTTTGTCGTAACTAGATATGAAAAAATCGCATCTTAGTTTATTTTTGATCCAATGTCTGTATCATTGCTCACTGTGGCTTGAAGGCATAAATTTTCGTTAACTAAATTATGTTCGTTATTCAAACGTTGATGAGAACATTAGTTTCGTCTACTTCCATCTTTATATCATCACTAGTACATAGATATAGAGGACGATTATCACAAGGACTTGTTGTTAAGCCACATGACTGCACTTATTTTGTCGATCGTACTCAATCTTAATGACTACAAAATTATTAACAGATCTAGTGGTCTAGATCATGAGTCACGAGTCTTTCTATTATAATCAAATTTCCGTTTGCAATGAGAAGTACTACAGGAATCTTGTTTAGTCATTGAAAATAAGAATGCAGTACGAATGAGTTTTATGAAAATGTATTATGTTAATAATAGTGATTGTTCGTAATCGAAAAAAAGCAACACGATAAAACAAGAAAAAGTGACTATAAAAACATTTTGATGATAATAATAGAAGAAAAGTTGTGGTTTGTTCCTTTTTTATTTTTCGAAAATATAAAAACTTTATGTTATTCTATTCAGAACAACATAATTGATTATAAAGATCAACAAAAATAGAAAGAAACCTTCATGCACACGCGTAGATATATTATATTTACAGCTGTCGCACCATACGGTTGGAGAGGAGAGACTTCCATTAATAGTTAGAAGCAATATGTGAGTATTTGTATTTTAGTAATAAAGAAAAAAAACTTTTCGAAAAATGAAATAGAGAATGATGAAAATAATGTTAGTAATCTGGAAAAAAACGAAAAGACATATAGATGACTAATAAAAAGGTAATAGAAATAAATAACAAAAATTTAGTGTCACAACACAAACCAATAACAAGAAATTATAATTAAAGGATAACGAAGAGAGACGACAGGCATTCACCATATTGTTTTGCCATAATTCATGGACTTTTTATTCTTCTTTTTTCCCATAACTAAAAGCGATTTATTCATATGTATTGATTTTTAATAGAACATCAAATATTATTAGATAGAAAAGATACGATGATAATCATCATCTTTTAAGGATAGTAGCATAAAGATCAAGTGCAACAAACCTTGAAAAACCTATAAGAAGAAGAAAATTGTTTCCGTGACACTGTAACAATTGAATGACTCTTTCATCGTGTCTCTTTTCTTCTTCGTCTTTCTCTCTTTTCCATCCATTACTCGTGAGTTAAACTTACAATTACATACACACACACACTCACACATACCAAACATACCTATTTCTCTTTCAATCTCTCTCTTCCCCTCTCTATATTCGTTAAATGTTACCGCGATATTTATTGTTGAATTTAATGAAAATAAGATAATAATAATACAATGGACAATTTAAATAATGATGACAATAATGAGGTGTCAAGTCCAACGAAATTAATTACAAAGTTATATTATCCTGAGTCATTATATCCAAATTCTTCATCATTCTTTGTAGGCCGTACGAATCAACAGCAACCTACACAACAAATGACGTCAATTGAAATAGATTCACCACATTATCCAGATGTGCCAACATCAAAAACTGCTGAAATCGAGATTATTGATCGTGGACGAGCAATTACACCGGTAAGTACAAACAGATTTTTATTTATTTATCTTTTACAAGTCAAATAAGTTCCTGTTTTGAGTATATGTAACTATTATATCGTCATCCGATTGTATTCATTCTGTTTCCTTTCTATGACAGATATTAATGAAGTTATCCGTAGAACAATATAGCCGACTCTTCACAAAATACTTTAAAAAAGCGTTGAAATATACACATTTATTTTAGTAATTTTTATTCGAAAATATGTATTTTTCATGTAGTCACACATGCATATAATCGATTAATTTTTTTTTTTGAAAATTTTTCGTACATTTTTTTGCTGTTTTTTTTTACGGTACCTTGTCTAATATTGTGGTGCTTTGTTTTGTAGGAAAAAAGCACGGATCACGTTACAGAAAAGAAAAGGAATAAAAATAAAAAACATTATTCATTCAACACGTACACAATCAATTTTTTTAATGTTGAAAATATGAAAATAAATAATACATCTCAATTTTTTAGCTCGATGATGGCCATGCTATTTATATCTAAATTAAGAGAAACTATGCAAGCTAGTTTTCTTGCATGATCGTCATTCTGTCTCATAAATTCAAGTGCGGGCCTGGAAATTTTCTGGTGTACGTGTTCTTTTAAACGGAGTACGTTGAGGTAACATGTATTGCATTAGTATATTGATCAAAAAATCAGCACCTTCTATCAACGAAGGAAAATTACATTATTCATCCGTAACTGTTCGTTATCAAACGGCAAGCTTTATAAATCATAAGAAACCTAGACGCTCAAAATAATGTGTTTATTGCATTGCTTGAATCATTTTCAAATTTTTTTTGCTGTCTATATAAATCAGAGTTGGAATCGGCCCGGTAAACCGATACCGGTATTTCACCGGTTGAAACGTTTTAAAACATCTGCTCTTTTTACCCTGTTTTTCGTCAAAAAACTAAAATTTCACATCTTTTTCTGTCAGAATAAATAAGATGGTGCTCAAGATAGATATTATTTTCATCACTTGTTTTAAGGTTCAATGTTATAGACTCGCTATTGTGAAGGTTCTCTCATGTGTACTTGCAAACTATTTCATTTCTGGGAGAAATTCTTTCTGAAAATCGATTTTCAAAAAACTTCGACAGTTTTTCGCCAGTATTTTACCGGTTTTCGCCGATTTTTCACTGGTTTAAGTTATAATTCCAACCGGCCAGTTTACCGGTGGGACCGGACCGGTTCCAGCTCTGATATAAATTGATTATTAATGAGTTAAAATCCCTCTATTTCTTCATCATGTCTACCTATTTTATTTTCATAAGTTTCTATGCGATTCAAAATATGATAACGGAACCAATTAAATTCGCATACATCTATCAAAAGATTATGATGACCTTATGTTTATTTCTACCATTTCTGTACTAGTCAATAATGGGTAAAAGAAAGATCTGCTGGCCAATGATTGATGCTTTGAGTATAGTCAAGAAAAATGATGACAAGGAGAAATGAAAGGGAGCTGTCTGGCTAACGAAAAACCCTCACCAAATGATTTCTCGAATTTTCCTCGGTATGTGGTTCATAATAGATAGTGTCTGATGCTGAGCATAAATCTGATATTCGTTTGTCCCTATAGGACCTTCTTGAATGCGTCTATAAAAACTGAATTTCTAGAGAACCACCAGGTTATCCTAGTATTTGTCCTTCTCTCCACTTGATATAACAGTGATAATAATATTCGTTTCACATCAATGTCGTATTGTACGCCGATATTGACAAAAGGAGAAGAAATATAAAAATACTATTCGCTTTAGAGAAAGGTTGCATCAACTGACACAGAAAAATAAATCTCTTTTTATATTGATAGAAAATAAAAGAGTGTTAGTTAGAACATTATGTTGAAATAAATTTCAAATTTATATACATCGTAATTACCGTGACCTTTTTCCAATTTTATGTGCATGAAATGGTTTTGATATTTCTTTTCATGATATTACAAAAGGTTCATTTGCCTTAACCTGATAAATATAGAAAACTATCGCGATATATGAGAGTTACGCTTGTACACACTCTACGGTACGGTACGATACGAACAGAATTAAATAAGCCGATTTCTATAAGAAAATGGAAAATAAATTTTTCCTCTACTTAAGTTTTCCCATTTTAGAGAATTAGTATCTCTTTTGTAAAGATAAGCAGATATTTCCAGCAAATTCCACTTTACCTATTAGAACTCGTTCAAAATCACCTTATAGTTAAAATGACAGTAAACTTTTTTGTGCAAAAATCAGATATTTATCTCAAGAATGACAAACTTCTTTGTTCATTTAAAGATAAGACTAGCATTTAAAAACACTGCTTGACAGTGTGACTTATCAACGTGACACTATGGATAATTGTTTTTCTTTATATGCTTGTGTACAAGAAACAACGAATAACACAATATAATAACCTTTTTGTCTGTTATTCTTTGTTACAATTCTGTATATTTATCATGTAGTAGATATCATAGAAAAACCAGACTATAATGAGAAGGAAAAAAAAATGTTGATATGTCTGTTTACATACCATATGTGAAGATGATATTAAGGATATTTTTAGAGACAAGACTAGAGTTTTCCGAGTAGATATTTTCATATCTCAGTTGGTTCATATCACATTATGTAGAAAAAGACTTTTCATTTTTATGGTCACACATATGTTTTACTTTTAAATGTGGCACATGTACAACGTGATTTTCTGAAAAACAAAATTTACACAATAAGAATTTGGCTTTAGTTTTTTCTTTTCTTTCTTTTTTTATCTTCGTATTTGTTTTTCAAATAATTTTTTTTTTTTTATAACTCGCGTTTATAAAAAGAGCAAAGGTAAAATGTGTATGCATTATGCCGAGATATATTGTTCGAGCAGATCGAAGAGAAAGAAAAAGCGAAAGGGAAAAAAGTAGATTTTTTTTCGTTTTTTTTATTATTATTGTATAATATTTTCTATTTGGTTATTACATGTGTCCTTCAGTTAGAACGCACATAGACTGTCGTTATTTTGTTGCCACTTCTGATTTATTTTTTATATTTTTCGAAGTACAAAAAAACAGTAAAAATACAGCACATTCACAATCGTGATCAGCCTGTGTATAGGAGTAAATTAAATGCATTTTGTACAGATATATTCTATATCTATTTGTTTGTGTAACAATAGTAGTAGTGATGAGGAGTATGCTGGCATGGGAAAGTGAAAAAAAAAGAAAGAACGAGAAAATTATTTTGGGTTTCCATTAGGATAAAATCTATCATAACATTCTATATAGTGAGAGAAACAAGAAAAAAAAGAGAATCCGGTTATCGATAGGTTGTTTTTATTCTCTTCTTTTTTTTCCGGATAAATTATTTTTTGTAGTATTTTTGAAATACACTTTAATGTTTTAATCGTGATATTATTTGATAACCACAAGACATGTCTCTCGAAGATCAGCACGGAATTGATCCATCACAGGTGAGATGAGATTAACATCGATTAGAATTTTGTTCGTGTTCATATTCTTAGAGCTGAGAAATTATACAAAAAAGATAAATTATTGGTCTGAAAATTTTCAGTTAACTGTAAAAATAGTCGATTTTCTGTTAATGCCTTGTTGCGGTTAGCGTGCGTCATAGTCAACAAAGATTGCAATAGACAGAATAAAATTTCAGACAAGAATTTGTATTTTTTGTCTCAGATTTGTTACATAATTTTTGTTCTTTTATTTTAGTCACCAATGTTGGATGAAAAAGTTGCCTATTCTGATAATAAATCACGTTTTAATCCGAGAGATTATTTTCCAGCAGCTTTGAAAGCACCCGATAAAAGTGTAAGTTTAGCATTCCATGTCATTTGTATCAAAACGATTGATAATCCTCTGAAATGTTTTGAGAAGAAAAAAACTTCGTTCAGTCACACGTATAAACAAGCATAAAGCCATCACAGCAGAACTGAATCTTTCCCTAAGTGAACTATAAATTGATAGATCCTATGCTCTTAGTCTCAATAAATTTTATCTTCGCACTAATAACATTTTCGTTTTCTTTATTTAAGCAACCACCCAATGTATTGTTAGATGCCCGGTTTTATACAATGAAGAAGACAGCAATGACACTATTGTGTCTTCTTATTATCATAATGACAAATTCTGTGCAATTAAAACATGTTTTGAAACTTGGAAGCGCAAATCATTCATTTTATAGTACACAAGTAGCTCTTGGTGTTATATCTGTTCTAATGTGTGCATTGATAGGTAAGTAAACTTTTGATTTTTTGATTTTTTTTTTTCGAATTCTTTATCTCATCAATTTCGGCCTCATTTTCATTCATTATTAATATGCCACTGTTTAATCATTAATTTATAACTAATTAAAAATAGAAAATTATAAATAGATCAGCAATATTAGTTTTATACATTCATTCTATTAATGATTTTTTTTTTGAATGTATGAACATAAAAAAGAAACCTTGAATATCAAAATTTATGTAGACAACATCTGTGAAAATCAAATTTATCTCATTGTATTTGTCATTATTGTATGACACAATAACATATCAATAGATGATTTTTTTTTCTTTTTTTTTTTTATTGTTGAATACAATAATTTAATAATGTTCGTAGATCAATGTTACGAATGTTACCATTAGTGCCACTATTTTATGTTTTAGGTAGAAAAAATATCACTCATCTTTATTCGTCTCTAATATTTATTTTTTCTACCTTCTTTCTTTGGAAGAAATTTTAACGTTTTTCTGATTTCTACATCCTTTAAGAGATTTTTATTATCTCTATCCCTTAGGATTGATCACGTGTAATACCGGTTTACATTTCATAGTTTTAATCTATCTCATGCCACGACACTCTTACAAGTGACATATGACGTTTATTATTCATAGTCAATCATATGAGATGTGTTCATTTTTTTATTTTATTTTTTGTTTCTTATGTTTTCTTTACAATTAAATATTGTTTTAGTGTATGAACTACTCATGTGTGTTATAAAAACCGTTATAATTTAGTGTATTTGTAATCCTTTCGCTCCTCCCCTATTTTAGGATTAATTCAATTGTATTTGAGATTGTTTACTAACTATGAAACAACATCAAACGGCGTTAAAACACAAACGCGACAAGAACATATTATAAACATTCTACCTATGGCATTATTTATTCTATTATTTATATTTAATACTATACTTTTTGGTTTCACAATTCGATGATTTCTTACATTGATATTGTACTGTGTGTGTATGTGTATGTGTAACGTAAATAAATGAAGAGTACTTCATTAATTCGTTCCATTCCATAAAGTTCTTTTTTTTATACACCGTTTAATTTCTTTAATTATAAAAATTTCGAGATGAATTTTAAAAATTAAACTGTAGTTTATATAATAAAATATTCTTAATTTAATGTCGTAGATGTTTGAAACAAAAAGTTGAATAGAAACTTTCTTATCATATAATTGTTGTTCAAATCATTGATAAAAGTATTGGCATTCCATTAATAAGAGATAAACAATGTCGACGACTAGTGTTAGTTATTTAGTCAATTTTTACATATTGAAATACTATATTTTTTTCTTAATGCTTTTTTTTTTTCTTCCACAAATATATCCATCGTTGTTTAATAGTGTAACTGGTATGAATAATAAATAACAATGAAGTAAAATGCAAATTAGCAAATATAAATATCTAATTGAATGTTTACTGACAATCAAAATTTTTTTACTTGACATTATGTGTAGAATTTTTATAAATAATAAAAATATTGAGAGAAAAATCACATTTCTATTTGGTAAATTGATTCTTTTTCCATTCAATAGTCATTCTTTTTTTTTTTCTTCCATTATTATTTGATATTATACTTTCACTTGTTAATTCATAAAATTATATCTAATTAATAATTCTTCTGTGTATTCTTAAATTTGTTTGTCTATTGTTGTGCTTGTTTGTTTGTTCATTTGGATAAAAAACATCTTTCTTTTTCTGTTGCAGGAATAATTTTAATGTATTCGATGCGGTGAGTGTCGATTCTTTCTGGCTATCTAAGTTAATTGTCAATATTAATATTTACTCATAATATTTTATTATTCTAGTGTTGACTACAATGATCAATACAAACAACACAAACTGGATTATATTGACAATTGTGTTATGATATTACTTTTTATATTAGCTATATTCAATATTTTCATATGTGCTTGCAGTTAATAATTAATACAGTTGTTTCCTATACGCAAACGAGGGAAAATTGATTGCTTCAGGAACAATATTTCATCGTTCTTTCTTTCTTTCTATCTATCCATCTATCTTTTTCTCTCGCTCTATATATCGAATAAGAAAAGAGATACATTCTATTCTATTCGAAAAATATGTTTAGTATAGAATTTTTATATACATAAATACATATTACAAATACACACACAATTTTTGATATTATAATTAGATTGTAGTTTATTCTTTTTTTTTAATTTTAATTCATTTTTCTTCGAGGTTGAATGTTGTCTCAATTGCAAATATTTAATTACTTAGTAAAATAAGTATCTATGAACAGTATACCTTGTCATTTATGGTGGATTTTAGATAATAACATCTATATGTGCTAATTTTGTTGGTGTCTACTTTCTTCTTTTTTCTTTTCTCTTTTTTTTTTTTTTATAGAATTTTTGTATTGTTTGGGAATGATTTTTACATTTTATTTTTTTCGTGTTTCAATAGGTTTTAAAGGTTACAGTTATTTTAAATGTAACCTTATTTTCATATCTCAACTGAATAACTCTTTTGTTTTTGCTTCACAAACTGTACTCTGTTTCTATTGTTGAATGGTTTTTGTTTTTGTTTTTCTCTCTCAGTGAAATAAATAGGCTAAACGAATTATAATTAACATTAACAAGAACTATCTATTTTATAAAATATTTTTAAAATTTAAAATCAAATAACAGCGCATAGTTTTATCTTATATTCGGTGGTGATTGAATGAAACTGAAGCCGCAATTGGTTCTAGAAAGGTCGGATAATTCATAGATCTTGAATAAGAATAAGAAATATTTAACTATGTTTTTTTTTTGTGTTATTCTAGGCTTTTACTTGATGTATTTATTAACTTTAAATTACAATGATGTATACAAACAACGAAAATTGGACTTTTTATCAAATATTGGATTAATATTGTTGTTTTCATTATTTATATTCAATATAGTTTTCGCTGTATTTCATTCAATTTAATATCATCATTTATTATTACTAAATTAGATATGATCTCAATTAATAAACAAATTGAACATTACATATAGACGAAAGAAAAGTTATTCTGCTGTTGTAGATTAGTATCTAAGTAATTCTTTTTTGGGATATATATATATATATCTATATATATATATATATATAGTTTTAATATTCTTGGATATTGGTTACCATTGTTAACTCTTCCTTCAAAAACATATTGCTTGTTTTATCAAAGAAAAAGTAATTCAATAACTTATCTCTCTCATGTTTCTCATGTGTATTTAGTTCGTCATTTTTCTTATCTTTCCAAACTTCTTCGTTTTTGGTGAATTAAGTCATCCTCGTGCAAGCAAGCATATATTTCCAGCAATTTTGTTACAATCCGGTTCTTTTCATTATTCTATGCATACTACTATTCCTATTTACTATTTCATCTTTTTTTCTTTTTTTTTTTTTGGTCTATGTATAGAATTTATAGTGAACATCTTTTTCATCATATAGAGAATGCAATTGCAGCACTTTTTTTCTTTATGTTGTAGATCTATAATTTTACTCTTTTTACCTTGTTAATCACAATTTTTTCTCTCGAAATAAAATTTATAATTATACATTTATCCTTGAAACATACGGTGTCAGAAATTTCATGAAAAGCCATCTCTTAAGCATACAATGTTCATTAGACTAGAAATTATGAAGAACTTAGAATAACTAGCGCGCTGGTTATTCAGAAGGGAGATTAAAAAGTCTGCTTACTTCAAAAGAGTTTTTCTTCTAATTTTTAAAAAAAAAAATAATTAATTTTCTTAATCTCATACAACCAAAGTAAGTTAAGTGTAAGTAATTCATTGTGGTAGTTTCTCAATCAAAGCTAAGTATCGATCACTATTTAGAAATTAAATAAACACAGTGATCACCATTTGACTCGATTTGATGAAGAATCGATAATCAACCAATCAGAAAGTCTTGGGATTCTTTTTTGCTAAATGTTTTCGTTTTATCCGTTGACAATGAATAAAAACGATTACATTATGATCTTATTTATGTCTAAGCATCGAAGCAGCAGCTGCTTATAGTGGCTGTTTTAGAATAGAAAGACAACAATATTACAAAATAAGATCGATGCTTAAAACGTATGGGACGGTGAAATCGAGAAAAAAAAGTTCTATATTAATTTTGTTTTTGATATAGTATTGCGATGGAATATCCTGGAGACGTTTTTGTTTTAGAAAGAGCAAAGTGTTTAAGTACAAAAATATATAAAAGTGTTTAATCGAAAATGTTTCTTGGAGGCCACAAAAACCTTAGAACAAAGGGCACCGAAAAACTATTCTGCAACTTCGGTTCCAATTTTTTCATTCAAATATATTTGATTGATCCTTTTCATTTACCGAATTTCGGTGTTTCCGAGCACAATATATATGAGTACACGAGACTGGTTCCATATAATATATATGAGCATGACGAAGGTTTTCGTGTGATATTAAAAATATTGGTCGTGGGTACAAGAGACTGAATAGGAGACAGTTTGATTAAAAATTTAATTTGAGGTTTACAACGCTTTTGTCATATAATTTCACAGAGTAGCTGTGTTCTATTTCAAATAATATCATTTTGTATTAGGGACTTAATAAGCTTTGTTTTTCATGTAAAGTAAAATTTCTGGTAACTTTTCGCTCGGAGTAGAATTTATTTTTTCGACTACGATCGATAGTGATGAAAAATCAGTGACACCGTAAGATATTTTAGAAGCGTTCATTTCGATCGTTACAAAGCACGCAGAAAATTTGTTGTTGTGCAGCAACAGTGACCTATCCTTACATTATGAAGTCTCATATAAAACAAGTAAAAACATAATCCTTCCTACTGGATGAATTTTTCTAAATTCGAAAAGATTGCAGAACAATTTTTCGGTGCCCTTTGTTCTAAGATTTTTGTGGCTTCCAAGAAACATTTTCGATTAAACACTTTTATATATTTTTGTACTTAAACACTTTTATATATTTTTGTACTTAAACACTTTGCTCTTTCTAAAACAAAAACGTCTCCAGGATATTCCATCGCAACACTATATCAAAAACAAAAAAATTAATGCAGGACTTTTGCCTGTATCGCAAAATGGCCTCTGAACGGTGAGAATCATCCAGACTCTTTATTTCTCCTGGTTTAGCCGCACGGTCTGGGACTTTTTGGGAGTTCCAGGACTAGTATGAAATCACATATTCGAACTCCCATAACAATTGGACATAGGAACCTAGTGGAACTGATAAATTTGTGACTCACTCGAAATCGATCCAAAACACTTAAAACAGTCAAAATATTATTTTCAACTAAACTAAATTTTCACTAGGTTTCTGAAATTTTTCATGAGAACAAACCTTGTCATGAGTCTCAGCGTGATCAATAGTCCATGTTTCAGCTGTTATGGACTTTTGGACATATGATTTCTACCAGTGTTTTCTGTCAGGAAATAATGCAATGAAATCGCCTCTTTCGAATGACGAAAATCACAGGTCTCTTTTCATCTTCAGTCAAAAATTATACAAAAATCAACCAGTGCTATAACTTTTTTGAATAAATAGGATTTCTTCAGTAGGTTCATGAAATAAGCAATCAAGTAAGCTAAGCCAAGCCCTCCCTTCTAAGAAATACGAAACTTTATATATAAAGTTAATATGGAGATGAGCACTACTTTGGATAGATCGGAGTATCTACTCTTAAAATCTATGCTGTTTTTGATCAAACGAAGGTTTGTATTTTAATATGGTTTTTGTGAAGCCCCCAAAAATTTGATTTTTTAAAAAATACCCTGTTCTACACAAATATACTGCATAAAATAGATTATATAGATACTGTATTGAAAGCAAATAGTTTTGAATAAATAGTTTGAGATATCTCTCAGATCAAACTTTATAATACTTCTAACAAATCCTTAAAACATATGCTATATTGGTGCCATTTTATATAAAAAACGACTTTTTTTGCTTTTCAAGTTTCTGCAAAGCTTTTCACTGTTTCACGTCATCGTAGAGTAGAGATTTTCTTGTTCTACCGCGTTCTGTCAAAAATTCGATAAAAGTTAAGAGATATAAAGGCAAATATTCCATTATATTCATATTTCATCATGAATAACGTTACACGACGATTTCGTCAATATCAGATGTAATTCGTCGAAAATATTTCTAGAGGCAGAGAAAAGGACGTAACAATGTTGTTACAAGCGTTTTTAAATACGAAATTGCTATCGTAATCATTGTCTTGTTGAAATAGTTCCACATCACAAAAACCATCGCTTAATTTCAACTGACGTCAGCAAAGTTTTAATATTAAACAAAATGAACTGTTGCTGTTAAAGCAATCAAGTTGATCTGTGATCCATTCACTTTTCAAAAACAGATAAAAGAGGAATGAAAATAGAATAAAAAAGAAAGGTTAGCAAGTACTCCCGTACACGCGGATCACCGTAGCGCTGGACAATCATCAGACTAGAAAGTGTGACTGGAATTCAGAAGAAAAAGGATCGCCTTTATAATATATGTGACAATGACAGATATTGTTTATAAAATATTCTATTCTATTTATTCACAAATGTATAAACTAATTGATTTCCCTGTTCTGTCACCAAAAAAGATAAGTGTGGATAGATCGAAATAAGAAACTAGAAAAGTTCTACCATCATGGTAAAAAGATCAGTTCCACAAAAAAAAAAAAAACGTTAATAAAACAGTAGAATCTGAAAAAGATTTTAGAAAACAAATTCTATATACAATATGGAAAAAGTTTTATTAAGAATTTTATTACCTGAGATAAAAGTGTATGAAAAGATTGCAAATAAGTATTTTAATCACCATCAATATTTTCATCATCGATAGTTGACGGCGAAGATACTTGAGATAAAAGATGTTTGTTATTGTTATCTGAAGATATCGCTCGTTCTTGTTTAGGTATAGTTGTATTAATAGCTCGAGTTCGATTTTGCTGTTCATTCAAAATATTTGACAATTGAGTTCGATGATTTTGATCATTTTCACTATTTTGACTCACCAAATTCTCATTTATTTTTGACTGAGATTTTGTATCAGTGTGTGAAACGTGACTATTATAGAATGTTTGATGGTGCTCATCATGACCCACGGTTGCTGCTGAATCACGTAATTCGTTAAACGACAACATTGGATCAGTGGCATCATCAAGTCCAGCCATCGTTATTAATTGACCCAATCTAAACGATAGAAATAACTTGATTAGATTGTTTTGAAACCTTTTTGGTATCTCTCGCCGTGAGATAAATAAACTAAACGAGATACCTTTTGAAAAGGTATAGTGTCATTTCTTACCGTTTTGATCTTAAAAAGTCTAAAAATTTCTGAAATTTTTGAAATGTACTTTCAACAACTTCACAGAAACGATCTTGTTGACGTTGTGCAACACCATTTTGTATTAGGATCTGAAACAAAAAAGAATGTCTCTTGATAAAACATTCCCAATAATGTATCTTAATTGTACCTTTTGAAGTTGATCTTCAAGTTGTCGTCTTGCCTGTCGTTCTTCTTTTAACCTATTTTCTAAATGTTGTATTTTAGTCTGAAAATTAAGAAAAAGATCGTCAGTTTTATGAGCTCGAGTAGAATACGATAGAATATTCACATTTGGATGGTCTCTAATTGGAAGTCGAGGTGTGTGATGGTAATTATGATCTCCACCAGCATAAATTGACTCTTCTGATGAATGAAATGATTTTATATTTGCTCTTGGTGGATAACCCCTTAAATATAAGCACAAGTTAGTAGAAAAAACGAATTTGTATTCAGCTTAACTTTACGGTAATCGACTTGCTCTTGCAGCTGATCGCCACGGTACATGAGGTTCAGTCGAAACCGAACCTGTTGATTTGCTTCGCTGCAATTTTGATGGATTTAATGATTTGTAAAATTGGTGTGGGGGTGTTGGTGTTGGCTTTCTCGTATTTACATTATTTCCATATGCATTCGTTATCATTGTGGTTCCATTATTCATACTTTGAATAGATATTTTGCTAGAAGGACGCTTTGGTGAATCTAATTTGGACCATTTGTACTGGGAGAAAACAAGCAGATAACGTGAGAATAAATTAGTAAGACATCAATTACCATTTCATACCTCACATCGATCATCGCCACAATTGATAAGTAATTGTTCAACAAGTTTTTCTATCGTATCTCGATCAACTAAACTATTATTTCGAATGTCAATAATGTGAATAATACTATTTAATTTAGTTGATTCAAGAAATGCTTTCGCACCGGTTGTTGACACTGAACAGTCTTGAAGGTCAAGTGCTAAAATCAAACACTTTTAGTATGATTAATTTACCTATATAATCTATTTATTATTATTAAATTCCTTCACATATACAAGCGTTTTTCTTTTTTTTGTTGACGAATTCTATAAATACCTTTTATCCATAAATCTTCTTTTAAAATATCGGCTAAATAACCTGCTCCTTTGTCACCAATGAGTGGATTTTGATTTATTGTAATACGTCTTAATCCAGACATATGATCTAAGGTTGGATTTTGATACCGTAAACTTTCTTGCCATACACAATTCTAAAAAATAAAAACTATTATACAAAAATTTAATCAGAGAAAAATCGAACTTACATGACGTCGAAATCCTTGTTGCTAGAAAGAGAAGGAGAAGAAGCGTTATTAGACTTCCCAAGCAAAATCACCTATGGGAAAAATGTAGATACATTTCATTTGTAATTAGACGATGCACTAGTTGTTATCTAGATTACTAGTTGGAAAAGAGACTTTTAACTCGATGCGTCTGTATGTGCAACTAGCAACAGTAAAATTGAGCAATTATCGGTATACTTTTCATTGTATCTTTTTATCATAAAATATATAAAGTCACATTATTAGTACTAACTTATATCATATGTATCTCTAAGAGCGTGCCGTAAGATTGAGACCTCTTCTAATTAAAACTGACATAAAATTAAAGAAGATGAATACAGTGCTGACTGATATTATATCAGTTGCAATCTTAAACGAGTTTAGAGTCTGATTTATGCTTTGAAACTAAGCGATTTTATGCCTTTTCATAAAATTATCTCATATTTTCATTAGTATAGTATCGCTGACAATCTAACAATGTGGTTTATAATTAAGTATAAAAAAGAAAATGCATTTAACCATCATCCAATTATTAACGGTTTCTCTTTTTTCAAAAATCAAAGTAATCAGTATTCTCTCTCTTTTTGTGATTGAGGTTGACGATCACTAATTTCAATTGTTGGAATCCAATAAATCTTTAATATATTTCATGAATAATATAAGCAAAAAAATCTAAATGTGAATTCTGTCTTAACATGCAACATCATCATCAATATGTGAACAAAAAAAGGAAAAACTATATATATATTATTATTTTCACGTATTCACATCATTCTTTTTTTTCTCCTGCTTAACACATAATGGCAATGATACCAAACTGTAATACTATTTTGTGAGGTGACCCTAACCATGGTGATATTTATGATCAATCAAACCGTTCTATCACCAACTTCAACAACAGATTTATTATTTACTGGTGGACGATTAACAGCTATTCTGAGTCTATTTTTTATTCTAATATTAATTTTAATCGTTATATTTCTGATTTTATTTCAACAACGAAATAATAGTGTTTATGATGAACAAGAACTTAAAAATGAGTCAAATGACGATATAACGGCAGATGAACGAAAATCAATTGAACTTGAACGTGTTCGAAAATATAAATCGATACAAGAGACCCCATCGTTACATTCATTTCGCTTTAGTGAAAATGATACAGAAATTATCGATCAAACGCCACCAATGAGTCGAACAAATAGTACTACACATGTACTTTCAGAAAAAAAATTTACCACATAAAATAATAATTATCACTAAATTATACTTATCAGACCACAGAAAACCATTTCTTCGAAATATCGACAGTCATCGACATCAGAATAGATGGTATAATTACATACAGTATCTCAAGTAAGAATAATTAACATTATTTTATGACTACAGACTTAATCTTATAGACGCACGAGGTATTTGATTGATGAGTCATCTGAGTCACTGTCTGGCATTAATCATCATAGTGTGTGTTAATGTTATTTACAAGATTCTTAATCTTATTTATTTTTTAGATTTTTTTACATATTTATTTTTTGTGCAATTCCAAAACTTAATAAATAAAATTTATAATCATAAAGATATAAACAGATTTCTTTCAGCGATTAGATATAAGTTATACTTTACTGGGGAAGTGAAACATTTACGAAATAGACAGAGAAAGAAACTTGCTGTAAAAAAAAAGAATGAGTTTCATATATTAGTTTAGAAAACAAATTTATTTTTGTAATGAATTAAAGTATATTTAGAAGAAATCCATGTATAGTACACGCACAAAAACCTTAAAATGTTCCTTCTTACTTTAATTAAATCTGCTAGAATTTGCGCTCCATGACTTGTTAATGAACACGCAGAAAAATCAACTTCACGAATTTTTGGCGATTGATTCAAATGTCGAGAAAGTACTATGACAAGAAGAAATAATAGAAAACATCATTAATATAATTTCTATGTGGAGACCATTTTATCATACTTTCAAGTCCGTCATCACCGATTGGAGAATTTGTTAATCGAAAACGTACTATTGATTTACATTTTGCAAGTCCCTAAATAACAGACATTTCATTGTAGTGTGCTAATAATATTCAAAGATGAGAAAATATTTACTTGTGCTATTAGAGACAAATCTTTTCTTCGAAATGGTAAACCATTTAGATCAAGTAGAACAAGTTCAGTTGTCATTGTTAGGCAATCTTTTAAATTTAAACAAATTTTTGCTAAAAGTTCCTTGCTTTGAAATATTGGTGGTCTCTTGGATGCTGATAATGAGCGCTTTACATTTCGCCTTTCCGCTGGAAAAAACGAAATATATACAGTTAGAGCAACATTTTAGTTCAACAGGTATCCCACAATACCTTCTGCCAAGTTTCTCGATGGTGTATTGTAAAACTGACTACGAAATATAATTGAACGTAACGTTTTACAAGTGCCAATAGCACCACATAATGGACTCCAATCGTCAAATCTAAAAATATAGATGTTCAGAGTACATAGATAGGATAGAAAATAAAATGTGTTTTTACCTTAAATTGTCCGTATCTAAATCGATAACTCCTTCATTCAGTTTTATTTTAACAGATGACAATGGTATTAAATTAAATTGACGACATAGTTCGTCATACTTCACACCAAAATCACATGGTTTATCAGCCGTGGACTTAGATATTTGTTCACGCATTATAATATCTCATCTGACGTAATAAAAACTAAAACTAAAATGAAAAAAAGAACATTAGTTAGTCTTCATTATTATAGTACAAACTTTTAAACAACTATTGTATTTATCAACTTATGGATGTAATCGTTCACCGCAAAAGGAAGCTGGAATGTCAAAAGTAACGGTTAGTTCAAAAAAGTATATGGCTTAAGCTGTAAATTAGATTGAACTGAGTTCAATGAGCAGTAAGAAAATAAATTAACCCTAACGATATTATATTCAGAGCGTTTTTTCTATCACGATATGTTTTAAATGCGTTAAACGTACTTCATTTCCACGTGGGAACACATTTGAAGCCGCAAAAGTGAATGACGATTAATGTCATAATTTTTCAGTAAAACCGGTGTGTTTCCTTACAACTAGCTTCTCCTCTAAAAGCTTTTTCTTCTGATCGATTGATGTAATGCTAATTTGGCAAAGCCCTAAGGAGGAAGAAACGTTAAACTAATTAATTTTTCGCACTGATCATGATTGAACAAAAAATCAGTGTTAGGACATCGATGAACAACGAAGTTCTACCATGTTGCTATCAAAAATGATCCCCGTCCATCAGCGATAATCGATCTTATAGAAAACAAATCATAGAATGAGACCAACATCATGCATCTTCGAAAGTGTGTTTCAAGTTTTTGTCTACACGATAAATATTCCTGCACGCTAGATGTCGTGGACGGTCAATGGCAACGTTCAGGCTGATTGCGTCGATTCTTCGACGAAATCAGTGCCCAACCACAGTAAAAATGCTGTTTTCTCACAATATTACATTTTTCCCACTCAGTTCAATATCTTTGTCTTGGGGAAGTACTCTTACGAGGAACATATTTTTGGTCCAAGTATTGGTTTCTCATGTGAGATATATATCAAGAAAAATACAATATATAACTGTAGCATTTTATACGACTATACGATTGAACAAGAAGAGTCACTAAATGTGCAAAACTATGTTACTTTTATTATCCTACAATATGACACGAAAGTCTTTTTTCAGTAAATTTCCGCACAATTCATAAACGTTCTTGAAAAATCTTTCGATACTGTTTAACAATTATAATAAGTGACACGAACATGCGGATGTTGAATTTATATGTCTTTTAAGAGTCGGCGACTAATTCTTATTTTGTTAATTAACCAATTTTTCCACGAAAACAGCAATGTTTCTGACAAAAGATATCATCTGAAAGGATGTCATCAAGTTCGTGATCAGAGACCTTTGATGATCTTTCATGTTTTGTGAATACAAATGTCTTACTCTGATAATTAAATATAAAGAAACGGTCTCGATCTAACTTTACATTCGAGTGATACTCCATTTACTTGAAAAACTCCTGAAGTTTGACCTCGATTTTCTTCTAAACGCTCCGAAAATTTTCGAGATTTTTTCAGCATAGGAACTACTTAGTATTATCTATAAGTTTGCCCATACAACTATCCGCGACACTTTCCATTTTTCACCCTCAGTTTTCCAGAAATCCTCTTAGAAAACTGCGGTGCGGAAATACACAGAAGCCGCAGAAAACATTGAAGCACATTGAATTCTTAATGCTGAACAGGAATATAGAGTCATAATGGTTCAATTTTCTTTGCATGAAGTAAGATTTTAACGGGTTTTCTGGAAAACTGAGGGTGAAAAATGGAAAGTGTCGAGGATAGTTGTATGGGCAAACTTATGGATAATACTAAGTAGTTCCTATGTTGAAAAAATCTCGAAAATTTTCGGAGCGTTTAGGAGAAAATCGACGTCAAACTTCAGGAGTTTTTCAAGTAAATGGAGTATCACTCGAATGTAAAGTTAGATCGAGACCGACTTTCTTCACCATTAGAATCAACTCGCCAAGAGCTACAATTTGATGTATAATTATGCAATGTTTCGTTCATTTTCACCGACTTCGGTTTCACCCTCACCAAAAACTTGGGGAGCCTAGAAAACCACTTTCCACACGTTTTTCAAAAACGCGTAAGCAAGACTTTTAGGTTATTTTTGATGGTCTACATGATGGGCAAAGTGCAGTTGTCGCGGCAAGATGCTCTGTATAAAGTGGGCGGACCTGTGTGGAAGCACCCAACAAGAAAATCGTCATAATAAAACAGCATAGTGGTGGCATTTGCTTTGAGACGTTCTTGAAACAGATACTGGGACCTGTTTCTTAAAAAAACTTAAGTAGAAAATCTTACTTAAGTCAAGCTTAAGTCCAAAAAAGTCTTTGTCTTTTTTGACTTAAGTAAGATTTTCTACTTAAGTTTTTTTAAGAAACAGGCCCCGGAACGCTTTGGACACGTGATGATATGTACTCTTTCTTTCCCTCAACTGGTTAACCATCGTGGCACGATGGTTAATCAGTGATGGGCGGTAACATGAGATGAGAAGTCTAGTAGACTTCTCATTTTATGTTACCGCCCATACTTGGCGTCGCTAGATTCGACACGTTTCATTTTTGGATTGCTCTTTCTAACCCGCTGTGTCCCGAAAATGGTAGTAATTTCAAGTGAGGATGATTGTCATCTCTTTCTCTAAGGGAAGTTCTATCTCTATTTTAGTGCTGTACTCGTGCGGCATCTCTCATATTTCCATTTGCTTGCACGAAAAGAACAATTCGAATGGTTGCATGTTAAGAACAAAAAAACGTTACACTCACCCGCTCATCTACTCGGCACGGTGAATATAAGTCAGATGCAAAAGTTAAACGCAAATAATAATTATATTTCATTTTCACGCATTGCATCTTCTATTTTATTTAGCTTGATTGAAGAGGGTTTGATTTCTACTTAGTTATTGCAATTAGCATGTCGAAAGAGAATAAAGCCTTAACTCGTTTAATAAATGTCTGAGGAAATTTAGTTTGAGGTTATTAGCGTTAAGGGAATTGTACTTTCGAATGGGATGTAAAGAAGAATATAATATTTTCACCTTGAGAGCAGATATGAGGCATTACATGCCATTCAGTCTTGTTATGTACATCTAGTCGCATTGCAGTTTTGTTTTTGGCAAATTTGATCCATGTTTTCACATGGTTACAATTTAGTAGAACAGGTAGCATATTTCAGTAAGCACCACGCACTATTTTCACTTCTGCTTGTCTTCTTTTCTGCACGGAAATGACGTTTCAAGATAAAACGTTCTTTTTTTTTGACTGAGAAATGTTAAGGAATGTTTGTTTGTCTCTTCATGAGTTATTTTCATTGTGAAATGAAAGCTTTTTCTTGGTATTTTAGAAAAAAAGATAGTAAATTTCAAGCGTAACACAATTTGGATTTGTTTTGTTCATTTTAATAAGACAAATAGATTTCAGACAGTCGCTTATCTCATCTTTGCCAGTGACAACTGACTTTCTATCAAATATTTGTCGATAAATCTGTTTTTTTTTAAAGATGCTGTATATCGTAATATAGCGTGCGGTAATTTGCACTGGTTTTATTTTCTACCGAATTGAATACGTCAACAAATGTATGCTGTGAGTAATCTATTTACCATGTCGATTGTAAGTGTCGGATGAATCTTCATTTTAGTCTATCAATATCCATCTGTGATGTCACCAAACAACTCTTTCCTTTCACGATTACGATTATGCAGTCGTCGCCATCGTCAGCAAGAACAGCAGCAAACAAATTCTGATCAACAAATGTTATTTTCTCACACTTCGTCTACACCAGCAAATACATCAGTAACAACTGCTAGACGTTCTCTGCCTTCGTACACGAAACGATTTGAACGTAATTATGTATCCGCTTCTTGTTCGATGTTTGCTATTGCGGCGCTAGCTGTTTCTTTGGCGGATTATCGTTGGTTTTGGTTAAATGGTGGCGGATGTAATTCAAAGTATATCGGATTAAGCATGTTTTTTGCTGTGGGCAAATTATATGTCGTACGATCAAACGCACCATGGGATCCATCGGTTCCAAATGATATTTATGAATTTAAAGTTAATGATTATTTAGGTAGTTACTCTGTTAAATTTAATCAAAAAATGATTCACTTCATAATGCATTAGCCTCTTCTTTGTTAAGATCTGGTTGGTTGTGTTGACACACGTTCTATATTAATTCTACGTTTAATTATAACATTGATTTGTTTATCGATATTCTGTTCAACAATTGGCTTTTTACTTGACGCATTAGGTACGTTCGAATGATTCTTGAATTGTCCACAATTAGTATCTTTAATTAAGAAGATTTATTTTTTCATAGGACCGATGAGATTTGGATTGAAATTTATGCGTAGACATGCGTTCTGGCATCTTCTGTCTGGTAAATTTTTTAATAGATGATTTTCTTTCTTCTCACATTCTGTTTCATTTTAAAAAAATTTTATTTTCGTTTTTCTCAAAATATTTGTGAGAACTATTAACTAGTTTTTTATTTTCTAATTTTAGTTCTTCTTTGCACCATAATCAGCGGATTGTGTTTTTGGGCGTCTGAATTGATTTATGATATTCAAGATAAAAATCGTTCAAAAATTGGCAAAAAAGTTGAAGTTCATTTTGATGTTGCCTATTATTTGGTTGTTATATCGAGCGGGTTATCTTTATTAGCAGCCACATTTGCACTGTTAAGAAGATATCCAACATCTGAGGAAGAACATTTTGAAAGGTAATTAGAACATCAGCATATCAAATTATTACTACTTTCTTCTTTGCAATAGACTTATGGACGATTGGTCTCGTAGAGAAGAACCGCTATTTATTGAACGTGCTTTACCAGCAACTACTCCATCATCAATTGCAGACGAGCCACCACCACTCTATTCGGCGTAGGAATCTATTTTTTCTAGTAACGAGTGTATCAACTTTTAAATTGGCGATCAACATCCTGCTTCGAATCTCTCTCTCTCTCGCTTTCTTTTTTTATTTCTTCTGTGCTAAAATTTGCTGTTTTTCGCATTATGGGCGCAACTAAATACATCAATATATTGTTAACAGTGACATTTGTTTAATTTTTATTCTTCTGCTGTATACTCGTAAATTTTTCAGAAGAAGACTATATACAGATGATGATTCCGTCGTTTTTTTATATATATATTTTTTTTTTATTTATTTCTGTATCGAACACTGTATATTCTGGTTCTTTTTTTCTCTTGATTGTGTAGATACTCAGATAAACATTATTATATTAAATAAATAAATAAGTAAATATCATCTTTAGTCGATTAAATATGTGAATAAAGTTTCAGTTTTCATTTTTGCACCGATATTTGAGTATAGGGTTATCCATCTGTTTCACAACTTACGTCTGATTATAGTAATTCGTCGTTTAAAAACATGCATCGACACCAAAATTTTAGGATGTTAATTCTAGGGTCAACTACGTACTTTACAGTCAGTCTTAAGAGTATACTCACGACGGGACATTTCCAGGTGTCATCTCCCATTTTGACTCATTCATATCTCAATCGATAGAATATATCGAGATAGTAAAAAGCCTTAAACGATTTTTCCCCATGGCTCTTGAAGATCCGATTTTCTGGAAAACCAGTTTTTGAGAAATTCTAAAAAATAACCCAAACCTTTCTTGATGAGGCATAATTGTACCCCGCAAATTTTTGATTAAAATGAGACATCTCCCAGCTCTACACGACCTTTCTTTGCTGTTATAGAATGTTATAGAATTTACAAGAAAAGCTGTAAATTAATTTCTTATTTCTGTAGCTTTAAGCTGACAATGAACATTTAGTGCTTTTCTTGTAAATTCTATAACATTCTATAACAGCAAAGAAAGGTCGTGTAGAGCTGGGAGATGTCTCATTTTAATCAAAAATTTGCGGACTACAATTGTGCCTCATCAAGAAAGGTTTTGGTTATTTTTTAGAGTTTCTGAAAACTCGTTTTCCAGAAAACCGGGTCTTCAAGAGCCATGGAGAAAAATCGTTTAAGGCTTTTTACTATCTCGATATACTCTATCGATTGAGATATGAATGGAGTCAAAACGGGAGATGACATCTGGGAATGTTCCCTCGACAGTATGGTGTATCACACAGTATGACTTGCCTTAACTATTAAGAATAGAATAGTAATTAAATCCATAGTTAAGACTTGTTATTCGTTTTCCTGCGAGTGAGACTGGTGAAAAAAAAATGTTTTCTTCCAAATTGTTTGTTATTATCTTTCTAAAGTTGAGTAAGACTTAACTGATACTAGTAGTTCTTTACATAAATTGATCTGAATTTTTAAAATGGATCGATTGACGTTTTTATGTTATATACATTCATAATCGTGATCTAACATAGTTGGAATGAATCTGATTTCATTTGATAATTACGATTATCATAAAATGGAAAGAAAAGAATAAAACTCGATGGTGTGCGTGTTCATATGTATAATAATTGTGTTTGTTGACAATGATTATGAGCAGATTTTTTTTTCTTCTACTGTTCAGAATAGTGTCAGAGGATAAAAAGACGAGAAACTATATTTAATGGAAAGAAGAATAGATTGTTTGAATGACACGCTATCAAATTACCTCATATGTAGTCAAACACTTTAATCATCTGCATTGTACTTTTTTTTTGTTCGATAAAAAATCATCGATTAAGCCGAACTAATCTAACAAGTTAAGATCAAAAATATTTTTATTTTAGTTTTGTAATTTTCTTTTTTTTTTTAGTATTTTCTACAAAATTTTAGTTATTAGATATGATAAATAAAAATAAAAATGCGATTTGTTTGTTTTCTAGATTCTAACTCAATAATGATTAGGATAACATCAGTACCAAGAAAACTAATTTATCTATAAGCGCAATTATCTTGTCAAACAACAAACAATAATACATTTGATTTAATATTTCTTTTATTATTCTAAGTGGAATTTTATTAACTCAGAACATTTTGTATGTACAAGCAAAACAAGTAGCGTATAGTACGTATGAGCTATGGCTCAATGTTGTTGTTGTTTTTTTGCTGGCCTATTAAGAAGATCGCTCCTTGAGAAAAAGATGATAGTCTAATAAATATTCTATCTTGAGAAAAGTATTTTTGCGTCATTCAATAATGGAGTGTAAAGAAACCAGTAGTTAATATTATATGTAAAAATTAATTTTGTTCTATTTTAGAAATTGAATTATTGTTTAAACGAACAACATTAAAATTTGTTCAACCATTGATCATTCGACAGTTAATTATCTTTTATTTGTTTTTACAATTTTTTTTATTTTAATTGTATGTGCATATGTTTTATAATGGTTCTCTCTGAACGTCAAAAAGATGAACTGTAAGTGTATCTGTGTAAAGAATATTTGACAATCTAATTCAAAAAAAATATTCGTTTATTTAGCAATCAAGCCATTGCAGACTATTTAGCATCAAGCGGGTATCCGACTTCATATAAAGAATTTTGTCAAGAAGCAAATATTGTACGAGTATGCAATCATTAGTTAACTTATACTTCTAAGTTTCTCTAGTTTACTTATACTTATAATTTAAATGTGTGTTTTGTTATTATTCTAGCCAGCCAATGAAGCCAGTGATAAAAAAGATCAACTTGAAAAGAAATGGACATCTGTTATACGATTACAGAAAAAGGTATAACTAATATTAATATTTTACTTAATATGATTTAATTAGTCGATATTATGCGTATTCTTAATTTTCAGGTGATGGATCTCGAAACAAAATTACATGAAGCACAACAAGAAGCCACAGTAGGAGGACCCACTCGTGATAAACGTTTACCAACTGAATGGGTGCCTCGTCCTCCAGAAAAATTTGAGTTGAAAGGACATCGTGATCCAGTAACACGTGTTGTCTTTCATCCAACGTTTTCACTACTAGCATCGGCGAGTGAAGATGCAACAATTAAAGTAAGAAATTTTGTTAAAATATCTATATTTATGATTCTAATCTTATTATGTTTTCATTCAGCTATGGGATTATGAAACGGGTGATCATGAACGAACATTAAAAGGACATACAGCCCCGGTACAAGATATTGCATTTGATCATACCGGAAAATGGCTTGGTAAGAATACTACGAAAATATCTATTTATAATTATTTGCTAGTTCTATTTTATTTTGAGTTTCTTGCTCCGCCGATATGAGTGTAAGACTATGGGATTTGCAATCATATCAGTGTGTGAAAACAATGCATGGTAAGTAATTTAATAGAATTTATCAATTTTTAGACTATTTTTATTCCATAAAAAAGGGCATGATCACAATGTGTCTTCGGTTACATTCACCCCAAGTGGTGATCATATTATTTCCAGTAGTAGAGATAAATCAATCAAAGTTTGGGAAGTGTCAACGACGTAAGTCTCTACTTCTGTTTATTTAAAACGATACATCTAAAACCTTAATAATAATTTTCAGTTTTTGTATCAAAACTATAACCGGTCACAGAGAGTGGGTGAGAATGGTGCGTGTTTATCATGATGGTTCTCTAATAGCTAGTTGTTCAAATGATCATGTAAGTGAGAAGACTTTCTTCGTCAATAAAATTCTTCATTTTATTTTCGTTTCTCTTTTTCTTTTAGACTGTTCGCGTATGGGTAATGTCAAGTGGAGATTGTAAAGCAGAATTGCGTGGGCATGATAATGCAATTGAATGTATAGCATGGGCACCTGAAACTTCTGGACCACATATTGCTGAAGCAGCTGGAGGAGATGTATGTGAAACTTGACTTTAAAGAAATGTTAATTATAGAACTATTTTCACTGCTTAGGTGCAAAAACGATCCGGACCTTATCTAGTATCTGGTGCACGTGATAAAGTTATTAAAATGTGGGATGTTGGTAACGGACTTTGTCTTTTTACTCTGGTAAGCAAGATGTTCAAAATTATATATGCCGTTTGATAAGTATAAATGTTTTACCATCTCACTAAATGATGAAATTGATGTTACCTCAGTTTTTCAGACAACCAAATTTTTAGTCGTCTAATCAAAAAGAGAAATTTCATTTTTCTATATTGATTTAATCTTTTTTTATCGAATAGGAATTTATTAAAATGATTGAATTTTTATCACTTTACTGAATAGTGTTAATATTATATTTCTAGAATGGACACGATAATTGGGTTCGTGGATTAATATTTCATCCAGGTGGAAAGTTTCTTTTAAGTTGCTCGGACGATAAAACATTACGTATATGGGATATCAAAAATAAACGTAATACGAAAACAATCGAAGCACATTCACATTTTTGCACATCTCTCGGTGCGTACTATAATACAATCTTCAATTTATCTAGTAAAATTATTCTTTCTCTCATTATGTTTTAGATATGCATCGAAATAAACCTTATGTAATCACTGGTAGTGTTGATTCAACGATCAAAGTGTGGGAATGTCGTTAGGAACTAAAAATAGATAATTAAATGAGCAACGTTATCTTGTTTTTTTGATTTGTTGTTATTGTTTTTATTATAGAATTAAAAATAAACAGATTGATTTAACGTGTGATGACATTTATTTTTATTTTTTTTTTTGTTTTTTGTGTACAACAAGCAATAGATATTCGTAGTCAAACAAAATTTGAAAAAGTTTCAGCACAAAAAAAAAAAATTCTCTCTTTCAGTTTTAATCAACTTGTCGATTTTTACTTGTCGATCTCCGCTTTAATTAAACATCTGAACCATTGTCTTTTTTATCTTTTCATATCCTCCTCCTGCATGGAGGAGACTCCATTAGGAAAAATTAATCTGCAGTCGAGTACAAGAGAGATCATAATATTCCATTACCACGCATCAATCTCGTTTCTCTTTGTTTTTTTTTTTATTATTTGTCTACATTTTTCTGTATTATGATGGCTGTTTGTTTTGTTCTGTCTGACGTTAAATCGAATTGCATTTTATTGTTTATCCTTTATTTTTTATGAAACAGAAAAACAGAGTATCGAGATGAGAAATGAATAAACATGTTTTTTTCCACTCTAAAAAATCTTAAATTGCTTTTATTGTTTTTTTTGCTATTTCTGTTTGCATTCGCGTTATTGTCGTACAGATTATTCTTCTTATTTTTTTCTTATCTCTCGTTCTCTTGTTTTGTTTACAGTCTGTTTCGCGCAAATACAGTTGAAAACGATACAGTACTAGAAGAAAAAAAAAACATTCAACGTGTTTCTGTATTTTTACTTTCTTTATCTTGAAATTATTGAAATTTTTCAATTCGTTTAAAATTGAGTGGTGCTAAACTCAATTTTATTTATGAGATATCAGAATGTATTTATAGGATGATATGAAGATTTTAACTGAATAGAACACGAAATAATATGGAAAAAACGGATATAATCTATACAACAGATAGAATGAATAACTGCAAGTTTATAACAAAGTTAAGTTCATATGTTCAAATTTCGATTAATAGAAAAATGGTTTTTGTGTTTTTCGATAGTTTCAGTTTAAAAAACTACAATGGAATATTTTTCCGCTTGTATTCTGACAAAATGAATAACGAGTAAAAGGAATGGTTTAACATAAGAATATGGAGATAAAAATTTATCTTTTTTTGCGAATTTGTTTAAAATATCATATGGGGTTATACTATAAATATTAATAATTTAGACAAAAATAAAATTTAGCTGTACGAAAATGAATGACAAAAGTTTAATTCATATGAATTATAGTCTGGATTTGAATTTCTGATTTTTACTCTTGTCTATCTTTGTTTCATTATTTCAATCAAAATCAAATTTTTTATATAATAATCATATCCATGTTTGTCAAAATATCAATTATATATGCTACTTGATAATTGTTTATAATTTTTCTAGGGAAATTTGAGCACAACAGTTTACTCAATAATAAAAGATAGTTTTAAATGGCTGAATGTACATAAAATCGTGAAAGATCAACGATCCTACGAGACGAAACGAGACGCGACGAAAATTTTCAAACGAGCTCTGTAAGACGATACAAAATGAAAATTTTCTTTCGTAGGATGCAATTTTCGTCCCATCCTGCCGACCTCTAGTACTTAAGCGAGCTTACAATACTTTTTTTTGTGATCTGTGAAAACGGTGATGAACTGTTCACAATGTTTTATTAACAAAAAGAGAAATGCGTTATTTGTATTATTATCTTTCATCATTATACGAAGAGTATGACATTTTTGCGATTCTTTTTGTTCTATAGAATAATTACCATTTGTCGTTTTCGAATTTCTTTTCATTTTCCAAAAGATTTTTGTTCTTCGATTTTTCTGTTCGATCAACTGTTTGAGATTTTTATCTTCTCATTAATTTCCTGAGATGGCTTGTTATAGATTCTCTAAAGAGTTAGCAGAAAAGTGTCTAACATTTTTGTGAACATAGTGAAACGAGTCTCATGTGACATACTCTTTTAATTGCTCTACATTGATTATCATCATCTTGATAGTCTTCACCAGTTAAGGCGATACGTTAGCGATCACTGACTGGAAACAAATTATGAAAATGTTTTCGAAAACCTGAAAACAAGCTCTTTTAAGGTGACAGAACCAAAACTCAAAAAGCCTCCTATGGAACGGAGGAAAGAGCGCATCGTGTTTGCTTAGTTCAGACCAGTATTAGGAAAAAGTTAAAGGAAACAGGTTTCTATGTGCTGGACTTATACGGTGAATCTCATCGAGCATCAGAAGAAATGTATTATTCAACAAATTATTAAACAGAAGAGAACAGAATGACGAATGAAGATGTCGGAAACTCTATAGGAAGTACGCGGCGTTACAGTGAGAGGTTTGTATGAACTATCTTGCAGTGGCGTAGCCAGGACTATTTTAAGGAAGAAATCTAACATTTTTCAACCAAATCGCCAATTTTTTTATTTCTAAAATTGTTATCGTTTTACTCTATATCTTAGTGCTGGGTTATCTTAGAACTGTTTTTATTATATTTCATTTTTAGAGCAGCAAAAAGCTGAGTCCACATATAAATCTTTCTGTTCTTTATTCTTTACTGTGTTTTATTGTTTGCTAATCTTGCTACGAAAGCAAGAAAGGTGAACGTTTATCTATTCAAAAATCTTCCCCATTCCCTGACCATTATTTATTCTCTTAGAAAGTACAACGCCTACCGGTACTACATTTAAGATGGATTGAGGATAAAAACAAGGTCAAACAAACACATGCCGCTGATAGCTGATATTTTATTCTATTCTTTCCAGTTAACTTTCCAAGGGGGAGGGAGCACATGTCTCTCCCTTGGCTACATCACTGCTATCTTAAAACAGAGAAGTTTGCATTAAGTTTCTAATGGACTTACTTGTGAGTGTCGATTAGGATTTAACTATTACGGAGGTATGAATGAAGATGTGAATGAGTACTTTAATGCCTATTTATTTGTGCAGTAAAATTGAAAGTGACAATGATTGCATTCGAATGTAATAATTAGCAGAATACAATAAAATAAATTCTGTGTAAAAAATCTCAACAGTAAAAAACAAAATTGTAAAATTCAAAGTTTGAAAACATGACATACAAACACAAGAAAACATGACATACATAACGGGTGCTTTAGAATTAATCAGTCACTTAGTATTTTGCTCATATCTCAGCTGGATTTTATCCCCAAGCTTTATTGGTTTTTTAACAGATGCGACGTGTGTAGAGAATTTCACGACGCATCTTTTAAAAACTACAATAAAGCTTTGGGGATAAAATCCAGCTGAGATATGAGCAAAATACTAAGTGACTGATTAATTCTAAAGCACCCGTTATATGCAGCAGTAGAATAAAAAAATCATAAGTATTATCGACTGGTCTCTTCGTATCACAATAAATAAATAACGAATGTTTTTTCAAGATAACAAATTTTCTAACCCCGTGAAAATGCTTGTTTCTTTGGCGAAAATTTCTACAATTTGCTTAAAACTAGGACGATGCATGACTGGCATAAGCCAACAACGTGTCATTAATTTGTATATAAAGTCACTACATGCTGGTGGTTGTTTCAAACGTTCGCCTAAAAAAGATCTATAGATTTGAAAAAGGATATTACGTTCTGCACTTGGAGAGCGTCCATGAGAAGATCAGGCAAACTAGTAGTAACTTATCACATGTCACACATTAACATGCTTTTTTCAAAATCAATTTTTTATGATTTTATGTGAAAAAGTGAAAAATGATATAAATGGAAATTTTTAGACCTTCGAACCTCGAAACAGTCGCATTAAGAATTTTTCATCTAAAATTTCATGATAAATTTTACATTCATCTGCGACCGTGTAATTTCACTTTTAACTTTACGGTTTCTTATCTGTTGTTTTCTAGAAATGCTTTATTCGAAAGAGCCAAAAAAACTCTCTAGGAACTGTAGTACTTACTCTTATTTGGCAATAAATATGATATATTATAACATCAAGAAGAAAGTTCAGATATAATAGTTTTGACTATGTGGACACTTCGAAGAAGAGAGTCCTATAAGATAAATTGGGCCACTTGCTCAAAGTTTCTCAATAAATGCTTTTTAGTTAAACGATATTTGTCATCCAATATGTGTTTCAAAAATATCTAACTCTAATTCTGGTATTATCTTGGATAATTTTGATGGTATTGCATATGTCATATTTTTTATTCAGCCCATAAGACTACAGCCCATATCGTATAGAATTTTTTTTCATAGAATTGTCATTATTAATGAACAGATTTAAGAATACTAATCTAATTCATTACCGCAATGTACAAAAAATCACAGTCAAATGCTCAAGATCATAGAGCCTGCTGACTTTTAGTTATTGAAATGCAATTTTCGCATATGTTGTAGATGATGAGATGACTAATATCTTTTACCTAAAGAATATTTCAGAAATTTACTACTGAAAAATATCAGAGATATGTCTTGGAAAACTCCATGTATTTGAATAGATCGGCCCGAATTGCCCCGAGTGAGAGATTCGGGCCCATTGGAAATGCTCGTCTTCGTTTGAATACTGTTCGAAAACTGAGCAGAGATTTTCAGGAGATTTTTTCTAATTCATTTGTCAAAAGTAAGACAAATGTTGATTGTATCTTAATATTTCAATATCACTTTTATCTGATCAAAAATGGCTTAGATATACACTCAATACTGAGAAACTTTGAGCAAGTGGCCCAGTTTACGTCATAGGACTCGATATTTTGAACGCTTTATGGTACTATGTACAAGGAGTTGCTCTGCTACTTCAGATAGTTACCTTTTCGTTATGAAAGTAACCGAAAAGAACTTGAAAAGTAACTTTGAACGAACTAAAAGCAACCTGATAGTTACTAGTTACTTGGTAAGTGAAAACTCGGTAGTTATCGTTACAAGAGTAATGGTATTTCGATACTTACCTGTTACTTTTGCAACTGATAACTTTTCCGTTTCTGTTCCGTTACTGTGTAATTTAAAGTGGCGGTAACTTTGACATCTCTATGTCAAACTAAATGAATGAATAAAAATCGTTCAAATGTCACATTCTGGCTCTGGCAAATAAAATTTTGCTCGACATAAACGAATAAAACGACATACTTCAAGAACTCACTACTCGGGAATTTAGACCAGCCACTCTTCATAAAACACTCAAAATTCGACCAGTTTCAAGTTTGAAGGTCAAAATATTTGAGAGTTTTAGTCATTTTATGTAGAAAATCACATAATATCATAAAAAAAGTCAATTTTTGTATGAAAGCGTTTCTCAATTTTTGGATCATGGACATTCCCTGAATAGATTTTACCTCGTTGGACATAGTCTATCACTTCATGATTAGCCAGGCCATTATAGGGGGTTTTAGCTTGGCTAAATATCTCCCATATTGTAACACCATAACTCCACACATCACTTTTATGAGTATAGGGCTCGTCTAAACGTAAAACATGAGTGAACATCATGTTAATATGCTGTCTTTCTTCTCGCAGATTTTCAGTTGAGTTTTATTGAAGATGTCATGAAAAATATTTATCGCTCGAGGTAAAAGGACCTGGCGCTTTAAGTTCATCTGCTTGAAAATATAAAGCATACGTGCAAATAATTCAGCAGCCCACCACCTTGTTGGTACTGCTTTTAACGTCGAAAAATATTCTTCACCATGTTCTAAACATCTTGACAGACCAAAATCGGCAACTTTAACATTATCATTTTTGTCCACTAAACAATTACGAGCGGCCAAATCACTAAAAAATAAACCTCAACAAAGATAAGTCTTATCAAGGTAGGCCAACAGTCTAAGATGGGATTCCTATTGAACTTTCCTTCTACTAACTTTACTTCAGTTTCGACTTTCGCTCGTCGTTCGCATAAGAATGTGTGCACTTTAAACAAAAAGCATCGTATACAAAACCTAAAAAGGGCTTAGGGAAGTATTCCAAGCAGATACCCTTTTTAGTTTAGTAAAGTGATGTAGATAGCAGAGACTTCAAAAATCGTGTATGAAACAGGTTTCGTTTACAGGTAATATAGTCTTAAAAAAAGGTTTAGTAGAGACGTTTTAATGTCTATGATACCACATGTGAGGGTACAATTAGGGACAATTCTTGTCATTTTTACCATAGAAACTTTTACTTAATCTTTTACTTTCATTCTAACTTTTTATTTTTCGACAGTTCTCCAGGACTTCATTGAAAGAAATTTCATAAAATAATCTATTGAGATTACCGGTGTATAACTCGTTGCTGTTCAAGATAAGCCATTCCTTCAGCAATATCTCGACAAAATTTTGTTAATTGGTTTCGACTTGGCCCCTTTATAGCCTTTTTAAGATATTCATCCAAACTTCCTTCTAAATAATCATGATCCTTTAAGCAAGTTTCATCTCACTCTATTTGATAACACACTTTCAACAAGTTCCATAACAATCATGATGGGATCTTTCATTGCGGCTATACCAATAAATTTGACAATGTTTTTATGATTATACTCCGATAACATTAATGCTTCTTTGATAAAGTTACTTCTTTCGTTTTGCATTTGTGCTGTAGGTTTATTTGGATTGGAAGGCATATGTAAAATTTTAACAGCTACATTTCGCTTTCTGTACTCTGCTTTCACTACTTGTCCAAAATTGCCCTGAATAGAGAACGTTTATCTTGCATATTTTATTAAATATGATCAGTAAACAGTTAAATATGATATAACTAACTTGGCCAAGCTTTTCATTTTTGATAATTTCATCATTATCAATAATAAAACCGGGACGTTCAACAGGTCGAATAAGTTTTGTACCTTGAGGATAGCAGCAACTATTATGAATAGAAACAGAAGTACTTTTTTTTTTGTTTTCTTACCATCTGTTTTTAATTCTTCTTTGCTGAGCAAATAATAATCGATTAGCTCTTTAACGGATGGTTTAACCGCACCCCCATTTACAAATGAATATTTCTTAACAAATGAAATAAAGTATCAATGGACTGATACAAAAAAATAAGTAAATTTGTTTCTACATACATTATTAGTAAAATTAATGACAAAATGTCGATCTTCGACTGCTGATGGATCATTTGAACGAGTCCACAGTAATGATAAAACGCATTGCTCTTTATCATTAACTCTTACAAGGAAATCACCTTTTGCTTTTAGTTCTTTAGCAGCATCCTGTCGGGGCATGATGCCATGAAAATATGGTTGATCTTCAAGTTTATTTGTAAGCTAAATTAATGAATAGGTGAATTCTTTTTAAATTATATTCTGGTCTCCACATTTTTACCGATATCGGAGAAAATGTCACGCAATTATCCAGTAGTTGTCCACTAGTTGCTCCACTATCGCTGAGAGCATCTTCCAAAATCGATCGTACTTGACGTTGCCAGACTGATTTTGCTTGTAAACTTTCTATATTTTGTTCTTCAACGAATATATCTTTATGTACCTTATAGGAACTGTAAAATGAGTACATAAAAAAATGTGATAAAATAAACTAGAAATTATGTACTCTTCGCTATTTTTCACTTGACCAATTGCTTTCTGATTGATAGTAGTTGGTATCTGACAATTTTTTTCATTCGAACTCAGTGCTTTAAGTCTAAATGAGACAAGAAAATTTCTTAATCATTGTATAATATTTAAGATAATCATAATTGAACAAACTTGTCGTTTAAATCTTCAATTGTTAATATATCGGCAGCTATTTTATTTATATATAAATCATCCACACCGGCTGTTTTCAACAAACTGTCATTGAATTCTTCTACACGTGCCGTTATGCGTTTACAACTAGAAAACCAATAAAAAATAAACATTAATCGAAGAATTATTATTGTCAGCTATTTACTTCGAATTATTTTTACAAAATTCTAGATAACATGATTTTGGTTCGATAGGTTTTGTAATTTGATAAGTTTTATCGACAATTGTTCTAAATTCTGTTCGCGTACAATCTGTATAATCGGCTAATTTTTCCAATATTGTCTTCCTAGAACAAAATCGAAACATGATCGATCTTTTTCTATTTAGAACAAATATTTATATATACCAGGAATTACTTAAAATATTTTGTGTATCTTCATGATAGGTTAGAAACCTTTTTATTGAATTTACATGTTGTCCTTCGACAAAATTCGTTTCATTCAATTTTAATATGTATTCGTTATGTATTAAATGTAAATCTTTTTTCACAGAGTGGCATTTTTGTTTTGCTTGTTGTTTAGCTTCTTCACTCTGTTTTGGATCTTGAACAAACAAAAATATAATGATTTAATTTCATATCTTTTTTAGAGTCATTCGGTTTTAGTCATGGCTTATTACTTGTATTAATAGTACGAAATTTTGAAGTTGCCGCTGCCATGGCTTGTGCTTGTATCAGATATTTTGACTGAGTCTCGCTTAAACCATTTTGTGCCTAAAAACGGTCACGAATATAGTGTGGGAAATGAATAAAAGCTAATAAACTTATTTGATAAACTACAAAAAAGGTATGGTCATTAGTAATAACTACTAGAAAATAGCCTATGCAACTAAAGAAACAATCATCAAAAAGCCTTTTACCAATTTCTAACATAGTCTACATAGTTATAAACGTATCCTAACCTGGCCCATCATTTAAATGTTAAGAAATAGTTGAATACCTATTAATTCTATGTACAAATGTTAATATATCTACATCACAGTATCTTTTCAATATTAAATGCTTTGAATCTATAGTAAACAAACATAGCAAAGCTAGTGTTTGTTATACACAACTTGAGAATGTACCAAACGTAACGAGCAGCGCAGAATGAATGGCGGTCTCAGTATTCTCTTAATATCACCTTCACTTTTTGTCCGTCTGAATTAATTTTTTTTTCATCATTCAATTCACTACAAACTCCTAGACTCAATATTTTTATTTACACTATTGCTATATTTTTAGATAATGAAAAGTAAAGACTTACAAAAACTTGTACTTTCTAAGTATCAAAATGGTGCTAATCCAAGGAAAATATTCCATCATTTAAGGGTACTCCTCCTCTCATTTTGGGCTTTCCGTAGAAATGCTGTGAAATAAAGACTAAAACTCACTAAGGTTTCATATTTTCAGAACTGACTGAAAACTTAATGGAGCACTTTTTCGTTTTTGTTTCAAGCTTTTAATTATTGCCGTTCCAGTTTCCAGAAAACTAAGTTTTTCATTGGATCACATCACGACTCCCTTAAATTTCATCCGATCGAGTTAAACTTTTACCAGAGATACTCAAGGTTATACCGCAGAGCAATTGTATTTTAGACCTTTCTTTACCGAGTTACAAGCGACTGGACTCAGAACAATTGAACGATGGTGCAAAATGGTCAGGGAGATCGGCTCTATCCAACTGTCACGTTCATCTGGCTGCCCGCATACTGTCCGGATAAAAGCAACCATTTAGAAAATTAAAGATCGATTAAAATGCAAAAAAAGAATATAAAATCGAAGAATTCAATGTTTCCAGAAGAAGCATTCAGCGGATATAGCAAAATGATCTGGGTTGTCAGGCATACAATTATTGAACCATTGTTTACAGATCAACACAAGGCCGCAAGAGTCAAATTTACAAATTGAGTTCAAAACAATTTTAACAAAGAACAAACAATGAAAATGTTATTTTCTGATGAGAAAATGTTTGATCTTAATGGTGTTTACAATTTCCAAAATGATAGGAATCTGGGCAGTAGATCATACTACTGCAGATAAAAACGGTGGGGTCAAACAACAACGAGGATAAAAAAAGTTATGGTATGGTTGGGAGTATGTTCAAAAGGCGTCTCACTATTGGTTATTTTTGAGAAAGACAAGGTTACACACGCACGTTATATCAAAAAAGTGCTTCCAGTTGCTTTAAAATATGGAAACAAAGTATTCGGTGATGATGACAACAAGATGGTGCTAAGCCACATATTCATGCGTTTGTATTGCTTGTCAAAGAGTAATGGAGCATATCGTCGCTAATAAAAACATCTAATTTTATAGAGAATTGACTGCTGAATCTTTTAAAAAAAATAATTCAGACGGACAAAAAATAAAGGAGATATTAAGAGAATACTGAGACGGCCATTCATTCTGCGTCATCCGTTAGAAACACGCATCCTTCACTAAGTCGTACCCAGCGTGATCAGTTCTAGCATTAGTTTCGAATAGAGCAAAGAAAACTAGTTAAGTTTGATATAAAGACTCTATAAAACTGAAGATTGAGAATTTTGAATATCGAGTGTCACAAGACCTGGTCCATCTCGCTGTTTTGTGGCAATAGTACAAAGTATAGCAGATTAGGTGATATATCGAATAAATATGAAAAAACATACTTCTCGTCTTTCGTTATCAAGACGTTTTTTTTCTTCGTCTAAATATTTTCGTGTGTCCAGTTTTTGTTTGATCAATTGTTCCAGATTATCTTCTATAACATTCTTTTTGAAATTTTCCGCATTTGAAGTAATTAACGACGCCATTGTAGACCACTGCATGAATAAATCATGAGATGCCTAAATATATAATTGTACCATTTTATGAAAGAATAATGGATCATTCAATGGATCTATCGATACTCACACTACTAATAGGATGCATTGATGGCCATTGTATTTTATTATCAATATATGCTGTTAATTCTTGAAGTTGCTGTGCATAGGCAGTATCAATTTCAATACGTTTGTACAATATTTTTTTTATTTCTTGTAAAACTTTGTATTCTTGTACATGAAAATTGCTGAGTAAGCGAAAACCTTCGTCGGACTGAAAATTTTCAGCAATCGTGTATAAGACATTTTGTCGTTGATGAAATTCATCATTTCTATAGGATCCACCGACGAACATGATTAGAAGTTTACTAAAACAGATATTTTCGTTATTGTTTTCTGTAAACAGGTGTATGTTGTGTCTAAGAGCTTTCTGTGAGTTAAACCCTAGTTCGCTATAACGACGCGTACTTCCTATAGAGTGTCTGACAACTTCATTCGCCATTCTGTCCTCTTCTGTTTAATAATTTGTTGGACAATCCATTTTCACATTACTTTTGATTCTCAGTGAGATTCACCACATAAGCCCAGCATGTAGAAACATCTTTCCTTTAGACACGTTTCTATGAGCTATAATAAAATTTGACCGATAAAAGTTTATTTCTCTTTACTTAATTATGACTTAAGTCTGAATTAAGCTAGATATCAAATTTCAGTTACATTCTAAATCTAGGCTAGTCTTGAGTTATTTGATGAAAACAATATAGAATATGTCTTAACCTTCTCCCCCAGAATAGAAGAGCATGGCTTTCTATTGCGTCCCAGTGGATCAAACTTTTTAGGGTGGCCTTTCAATCCGACCATCCAACCAAAATTTTCTAAAATTTTTCGAAACTCATAAAAAGCTTAAAATAATAATATTTGTCGTTTCACAACGATTAACTAATTGGAGTGACAGTTAACTAATTGCATTCAACAATTGAGAACCCGTATTTTAGACTTCAACATCAATTCTGAAGATCGTTATACTTATTGTCTAGTTTCTATTGATTTGAGTGTAATGCAATTCGTCGCGATGAGAATTAAGAGATAAACCTAGATCCGTCCCTAATTACTTACACTCACTTCCGATGTCAGCGTGTCAAAGTAGATAAAAGTAGAAAATTCTATGTGTAAATACTGGAAAAATATTTCGATATTTACCTTCAGTTTTTTACGGAACATATATCAATTGTTGAGTTTTCTTGCTCACTCGTTTGAGACTACGGAATCGAGACAACAAAGGGAAAAGTAGAGTGGAAATTAAATTTTCAAAATGGAAGTCTATTTTAACCCCGATCATTAAACAGCAGACGATTTTTTAACTAAACTACACAAGACTTATCAGCAAAAGCCTATCTCTTCTCTAGCCAATCATTTTGTAATTTATTTGAATTTAAAAATATTATCTATTAACCCTAAAACCCCTAATACAAAAATCCGAAAGCGATCAGGAAAGTCGTGTACGCTATTCTCAGAAAGTTGCAAAACTAGATTTAAGAACTTGTAGAATCAGGATGGATTGGTTTAGTGCTATATTTGTATCGAGGACCATGGTGTCAAATGGTACTACCATGGTGGTAGTAAGATTGTAGTGACGAATTATTATATCATAAGATCTCTCTGTATAGCAGCCCGTGAAGTGAATACTTGATATTTCATATGTAGCAAATGTATCCTAAAATGGAAACCCCAGTTTGCTTTCACATTCAGAACAAGAAATTGATGTTGAGTTTAAGTGGCTCGAAGAAAAGCACGAGAAGATTTGGTCCATCGAAGTTTTTCCAAAAGTCCATCGAAAAATATCTGAAACTAGCTCGCCCTGTATTGTACCTCTTTTGCCATAAATAGACGACTTATTTAGCTATATAGAATTCCTTAAAACATCTCAGATTTCGTCAATAACTTTGAAACTACATGTATCACACCACAATTTTTATTACATACGATATGGTCAAAATTTTATCTATGTATATAAAACTGTGTTGTCTCTTTCATGACAGTAGAAATTTGATCGTGTTTCTCAGTTTCTTTTCTCTTTTTTTCTTCTATTTGCGTAATTGCTTATCTTTTTCTTCTTTTGCACCGTATTAAAACAACAAAACTTTTATAAACTGTCCACAGCAGAGTTTAATATGAAACATTCGTCGACAATTAATGCTGGATGTATTACCATACCTTTCCATGTTTATCAAACCGGCAAAAAACTGCCAATTAATCTTGGTTAACCGTCCAGTTGAGTCTGCGCTTTACCATCCGGTTAACCGCAATTAACCACGAACCGGCACAAAATGCTCGGTTGACCGTGGTTAACTGACGGGTTTTTTGCTGAGCAAGTGATATAACTATAGATCCTCTTTTGAACATTTTTTCATTTTTCTTTTGAGTGTGTGTTTATGTGTATGCAGTAAAACTGTCGGTTAGTCAAAGTCCATACCGGTGAAGTTCTGGGCTGAGTAGTACCTGTCTGCTTGCCAAAACTCTTAGATGCAGTCCGAAAGATATTTAGACTAAGTCGAAGTTCACACTTCAAGAAGTCATGAAAAAAGTCTGAAGTTTTTCGATAAATCATGTTGTCCTTATATACATATAGTGACCCCAAAACAAAACGGTGATTGAAAAAGAAACGGTTAACTATCGGTTCTCCGAAATAATGCGGTCAATTGGCGGTTAATTTTCCAAACCGCTGTCTCAAAAATATCGGCGGTTCACCGCAATTAATTATAACAAACCGGGGTCAATTAGCGATTATTCGAAGAACCGCGCTTAATCGACGATTTTCTATAAAAATAGACGACGTGGGTTGTTTATAAGTGATTATCTTTTTTCGACTGAAAATAGACAGCAGTGATACATCATGAAAATTACCAAACTTAGATGGTCATCTAGAGTTAAATATTAGCACGAGCATCGAACTTTCACGATGTTTTTCAAGAAGTCGGAAGAAGAGAGAACGAATAAATTAAATAACGATTAAATTACAGATTTGTGTATTTTATCAGTTATTCATTAATCATACTATCATGTAAGATTGGAATATTATTACTGTCACCTCTACGTTTTGAATACAATTTAAATGAACTGTAATAACTAAGTTTTTGAGGTTACTATCATTACTAATTATAAGATCTATTATTCTCGTTTAGAGATCGTTTGATCTTATTGGAGTAATGTTTGATTTATATATGAGAAAATCGTATTAGTTTTTATGATATTGACATAATCGATAAAATTTCAAGAGTCTTTCAGCATCTATTTTTTCTTTTTTTGTCCTAGCATATGGGTGTTAAACAATTTCAAAATTATTCTACTTCTATTAAAATAAGTGAAATAAATTAAGTTGGCAAAGTAGCAAAGGTTTATTTTAGTGTTCTTGATAGATATTTGTGTCGTAGTTGAATCAATCTTTTGTGTTCTGTAAAGAATATATAATTAAATGACAAGGATGAAGGTTTTATTACTCTTGTTTAAATGAAAAGAGTTGGAAGTAATCTTATCACTTCGTCGCTTTCTTTATCCTCATCTAGCTCTGATCCTATGCGAACGACTGATAATAGTTTCAAGAGTCAAGAGAATAATAGCTTTTTTGCAACCCAAAACGTGTGGATTTATCGGATAACCATATCCGCTTCTGTAATTCAACTGAAAACATTTTAGAATGATTTTTATCATTATACAAAAATCATCAGAAGATCGAGTATTTAATCGCATCCATTCACTATAACAGTAGCAATGTGTTCTTATTAACCACGACTATAGGTCACTGTTCGATAGATGCGTTAAACATAGGTTACTTCAAGAAAAACTATTGTAGAATTTTGTAAGACCTTATTATGTATGCTAAGAAATATTGCAAAAATTACGGATATGCATTCACGATAGACGTTTCGTTTAAATATCAGTTTGTTTTTGATTTATAATAATAGGTAATTAATATTAGTATAACAGTTTAAGAATAAAAAAAACTGTATATGTACACTATTTTGTCTGATAGAAAAGGCAGGACTATTGTAAGAACCGTCTATATTATTCATTAAATCATTTTTTGATAAACTGGTACAATTCATAGGCAAATATATAAAACAAATTTATTTCAATGAGTCTGCCATATTTCATTGATGTCCAGTTTTGCACATGATTTTAAATGTAAGGTATACATAGACTGCAATATAAGCAAAACCCACGAACATGAGAATAATGGCGAATGCTAGTTGAGCTTGAATTATCCTGTAAATAGAACCGTTGAACCATGCGTTGTATTTATTAACAAAACTGCCGTAAATACCAATCATAATTAGGGAAAATATGATAAGGATAATTTGTGCGACCAAAACGTATGTAGACCATTGACGAGAACAACCTTTTCGTGTCACTAAAAAATATTTTGCATGTCTTAACTTGATTTCTTTTCTCTTCTGCAGATCAATGAAACACTTACCGAGCAGAAATGTTAGAACAATTGCTGGAATATAAACCAAAAGTGCCCATATTCCTACTCCAGTTTGTCGATATGTCAATAATGCTAAACTAGCTATTTCCAACATCAATAATAATGCGACTAGCACAGTTTCAATAACAGCCAAGATAAGAACTGTTATTCGTGGAAAAATAATTTTCCATCCGTCAGGTACTGAATAGGCAAGGGGTGGAGGCTGCGACTGCTGCATTTTTTTATCATGAAAGTAATATCAAAGAACAGTGCATATTATGATTTATATACAGAAGCACTGATGAACAAAAATTAGTTTATACTGTATTCTTATTTGACTTCACACCAAAACAGCTCGAAAGAAAAAATAAATCAACCTTGAAAAAAGTATAATCTCTTATTAATTTATGAATTAGCAAGTAAATACAACTATATGTAGCTGAATATTGAATCGAGATGCGTCGTGGAGCGAAAAAAAGTGCTTCGGGAAAATTTCGCAAAATATTGATCCCTGCAAGAAATGATTCAAGTTTGTTGAATAATATACAACTTATACAAGTATATTTTCATATACAAGTTATTTTAACGTTCGAACTTATGTATGTTTTTCATTTTCAAGTGATTCAGACTGACTTTTTAGAGTTAAGCGATGTATGTCTGTTTCATTTTTAGAAATTCCAGTAAAAAAAATATATAACATTGAGACAAAAAAACTTTTCATTTTTTCGACGATTCGATAATACTCCATAGTGCAGTATTGTTATCAACAGATAAATAAAACGAAACTTTTTGAGAGAAAGTGACAAGCTTTACAAGAGAATAATTCACTGTGTATAAGATCTATGAGAGAAAATGCTTATGATTGTTTCTAACTTTATCACACGTCCATTCTTACCACAGCAAAAATTATTGGTATATCCTAAATCGAGTAGCGAAGGGATAGATGAGAAAACATTTTTTTAAAATAAAATAAAATCTGTTTTATCTATTTATCAACTTGTAATTTGCGTCAGTCGAGGTCTCCTCTTCTTATCTTGCGTAGTATGCTCCTGTTCAACAGTCTGATCATTTTGCTCATTCATTGCTCGATCATCTGGCTCTGGTAGATATTCTCGTTTGGATTGCATCTAATTCAGCGCAAGATCAATTAAGATTGATCCAATCATCAAAACATAATCTAGTATCGTCCGATTTATCGAGATTACTAGATTTTTACTTGATTGCAATTATTTGTTAGCGACAGTGGAAATGTAGTAATCGGACGATTGTTAGATTTCTCCTCAGTTGTAACTATCGATTTATCGCCCGATAATTGCTCGATTTCACTTCTACTTTGTTGCACATACAGACGCATCGAGTTAAAAGTCCCTTTGCCAACTAGTAATCTAGATGACAACTAGTCGTGTATCGCCCGATTACAGACGAAATGTATCTAGATTTTTCAGATATGAGTTTTTGTGTTGGGTGACCC